>CM076574.1:485268510-485504210 GCA_034641835.2 Pinus albicaulis
ATTTTGGTACCTTCGTATCTAAACATGAAACAAGATAGTTTAGCCCAGAACAATTAGCATATGTATATACTAAAATAATTATCATAAGTATTTATGAATATACCTGGGTACCAAGGCATTGATTCTCAGCAATTAGCGTGTCCTCCTGCGTATCATAAATTGTCAGAGATTTTAGAAAGGCTTTCCTCAAATCGAAGTACGTGGATTCGTGGTTATATAACTATTAATAATTCTTTCCACGTGGATTCCTGATTAGAGATTAATAATACTTCCACGTGGATTCCTGACTACATAACTATTAAAAAATTAAAATAATTCACTGAAAGCACAGGAATACAAGGTTCAAGACATGTCATACCAATGTATATATCTAACAAATGATGGATCCGAATTTGTAAAAGCACTGAATATTATTTGACTTATTTATATAAAATAATTTCAATATTAAAAATAAGAGAGTAAATGACAATATCCTCACCTTATGTAATTGAATACATTCTATTCCCCTCTCGAGCCGTACTTCAAGTTCACTAAGTTCTTTCATGCTTAAGTTTGAAATGTTATCTCCCATCAAGTTCCTATTTTGATATCAACAAGTTCTCTAATTAGCATTAATGTCATATTTTGAAATTTTCTTATATGTACTATACAAATTATTTGTCAAGGCACTTCAGTAATTATAGTAGTATACGAACCTATTCGCATTTGTTAAAATGTCAATTTCTTGCTCTAGCTTTGCTATATCATTTAGGCAACGCTGTATACAGTAAAATGTTATTATTAGTAAACCAGCCTCCATCATTTAATCATACTCAAATTTATCACGGTCCATATCAAATTTATTAGAAAACAATTTCAAATCATACCTCCGAGCTTGGATCGGTAGTTGGATCCCATCGTTTATTGTTCGTACACGCCCTTTTATATCTCTCAATAGTTCTACACACACTTTTCAGCAATCATGAACAAATTTCCTTATTCACAGGTCATGAAAACAACTTTAAAAATATATATATAATAAAAGAAGTCTAACCACGGGAATATATATATATATATATATATATATATATATATATATATATATATATATAAAAGAAGTATAATAACCCTATATATATAACAAAAGAAGTATAATATTTTAAAATAAAAATGGTGAATTTTCATCAGATATACTTTTATATAATCAATAATAAATCTTGGGTTATTAGATATATATTTTCTTTTCGGTTAAACCTTCGTTATCATGAAGTTACTTTTTTTCCTTAAACATTTTCATAAATATTTGATCATAACATTATTGTATATTTATCAAGATTCAATCGATCTTCGAAATGTAGAGGATGTGTGGCTATTGGTTTTTCTCCCTGCACGGCCGAGTTGCTGCTTGCCTAAGCGAGTAATGGGGGATGACCTTTGATTAGAGACTAAGGCTTTTGTGAGACTAAAAGATTCGCTTCTTCAAATGAGATTTTGGAAGCGATAACAAATAAGTAAAGCCCAAGCCGTTGTATTGTTTTTTTTTTTTTTTTTTTTTTAAATCTAGGACAATCGGTAACTGGTGAGAGTTGCCTGAGCAAGGTCCGGGTTCAAATCCCACTGGCTGCCACTATAAACCTAGGCTAGGTGCAACAGCCTGCAAGCCGCACACAATAGCAATTAACTTATGCCTCAACAAGAGCCGAGACATCCACTATGGGGTCGCCTACTCTTCTAGCCAAGACACAACAGGCATATGTCTCCACGGAGATTTGAACCTTGGTGGATGGTATGAAAACCTTCAGCCTCCACCGTCAGACCTCCGCTTCACGGACCCAAGCCGTTGTATTGTTAATGTACATTCAATGGAAAGTGCACAGGACTTTATGTTGTGCGAGTGTAGATTAAATAGAAAGTAGCGGAGGCGTTTAGTCTGTTCCGAAGATTATACTAGACATATATGACTTAAGATAGGTATTATATTTTACATATCTATGCTATTTTGTGTTTTCTTTCGAATAAAGAGCATCCGGATTTGATGATTTCCTTTGGACATTAATGTACATTGAATGGAAAGTACACAGGACTTTATATTTTTTCAGTGTATATTGAATAGAAAGGTCAGAGGCCTTTAGTCTGTTTCAAAAGTTATATTAGAAATCTAAGACGTAAAATAGGTATGATATTTTACAAATCTATAATATTTTGAGTTTTCCTTAGCGTCCTGATTTGATCATTTTTTTGGATATTAATTTTTGGGATTGTCTAGAATGTATTGGTATCGACAATTTCATACTTCTTTCTCTTTCAAATTTTCCTATATTAAAGCTATCTCAAATGTATTGGATGAAGTTCTACTTATTATTTACTGAGAAGAATCAAAAATAAATACACAAATCAAACCCAAAAGAAATGCACAAACTTGTAGTAAAACAAGTTTAGAGAAAGATCTTGTTAAATATAATATCTGTGGGTCGAGACACCTTAAAAGAATTGAAAACCAAAAAGAAGTGGAGCAATGATTGCTCTTCTCAATATTACGAATTAGTTATATAAGATTACGTTGTGGACATCCAAACTCGACTAAACTGGAGTAAGTGAAACTCAACTTGAACACTTCGATGGACAGTTTTGACACCTAGTAACTGGTTGGAATTAGATTCTCCAAGACTCCCCTTAATATCAAATTTTGATTAAGATACCTGCTGGTCTATGTCTCAGCGAGGCTTACAATTTAAAAATTGACTTCAACTAGATTTAGTTTTCTTCTTCTTTTCTAGATTCTATAGCCTATAAATTCTTTTAGCATTTTATTCTTGTTGTATTCTTTAAACATTTGTTTATTCATTTGCTAATGCAAGTCTTCTATTATTCGAGGCTATCTAAGCATGTCATGGACTTCTTCAAGGAATGACTTGTCAGTGGGTTGTTGCCACATATCGTCTTCTGCAGTCAGCTTTTCATCATCAATATGTTGCAACATAAGATGAGAATAATATTTTATGTCTTCAAAACTCCAATACATTAAAATTTCATTGACATGTTCATCATGCATGTTGTCTTCAACATTCAAATCTACAGCTTCTGTGTAGACCTCATCTAGCCATGGTGTTGCAACGCATGTTTCAAGGAACTTTAACTCTTCTTCATGATCAATATGTTTACCTTCACATTGGAAATCAATCGTAAGTGTAAAATTATCTCCAAAACCACATTGGTTTTGTTCCTTTTACTCTGTAATGGAAGCTTTGTCCTGTTGTGTTTCCTTATCTGCTTTAGCCTCTATCTCTTTTTCTATTTTCTCTTCACAGACTTCTTTTTTTTCCTCTTCCTTTACCTTTCTTTTTTTTCCATCTCTATCTCTGTCTCTTCTTCACTAACCTGTGTTGCTGAAAACAAGTTGTCTTCCACTCACTCAAGTGGGCTTTTATCACTAAATAACATCACGTCTATATGATGTTTATGTTGCATCATCTACAACCAATCATCCAAAAATTCTTTATGAAAGTTTAAATCGACAATATCAATCACTCGATTTACCATAGTATTTTTACTCTCATCAGCAAGCTCAGTTGTTGGATTCACCAAATCATCATTAGCAATATTTGTTGTTGGAATCACCAAATCATCATCAACAAGCTTTGTTGCTCATATCACCAAGTCATCATCAGCATGATTTGTTGCTTGATCCATCAAATTTTCATCAACAAGTTGTGTTGCCGGATTCCACAAATTTTCGTTCACTTGTGGTTGTGCATAGTGGGGTTAAGAAGCATCTTTGTGCTCCTTCTCTGCTGCTTCTGCAATTTCTTCATATAAATCATCCACTTATGGTTGAGTGTTTTCATCTCGCTGTAGATTTGCTACTATAGATCCACCTTCATGTTCAACTTCAGTTCTCCCCCTTGCAACCAAAGACCTCTCAAGGGTATCCCAGACCTCCTTGGTTGTCTTAGCATTTGAAATGAGGGGAATAATGTTGTCATCCATAGAGTATTTTATGCGTTTTCACTTCCAGATCTAAAAATATCTCAGACATCTCCTATTGTTGCTTTAGCCTCTTGGCTTTTACCACTTTTTGAGTTTTGGCTCAGTATGACTAAAAAAGAAACACAAATTGTAGACATGATGTCGTTTCTTGGCTTCCAAAAACAGACAAGTCCACATATTCTTGGCAAATACCTTGCCTTCAAAATTTCTTTACTAAGGCGACACTTTTACAAAAAAATTCACAAAAAATTCGCAATATGTAGAGCCTATTTGAACAATACCCCTTTTCTAAATCACTTTAAAAAAAAAAATGCAATGTCCCTTTTTTCTTTTATAAGAAAATTGAATCAAACACCACTTCCTTAAAATAAATCCCATATGTTTCGTAACAAATTCATTTTTTTATTAAAAAATAAAAAACCTCAATGGCTCTTTCTTTCAATGAAGAAACTTACAAACATGATGTATATTCAAATTAAATAACCCTTTATTTTTTTAAATAAAATATAGTTCCCTTTTCTCAAATATCAAACTTACGGCTATGAATTTTGGTGGTGGCTCATATTCCTATAACGCACCCTGGTGGTGGCTCGTATTATTATAACGCAGCCGCCCTCGCCAATATCCCGAGCTAGCTTAAAAATGGTGTAAGGGATGTTGACTAATGCACTTCATTGCTATGGATCAACACGCTTCCTTGACTTTAGTGTTACCCTTGCTTCAATTTCTTTTTTAAATATCGGTCTTCTTCTTCTCGAACTGCCTTTCTCTCCGCTGCTTTTAGGTAGGAATATTGGCCTACTTTTCAAACTGGCTTTCTCTCTGCTGCTATTAGGCACGAGGCATCTTCAAAGATCACAAAAATTTTGATTTTTTCTAAAAGAGTTTTATGTAGCCTCGCCCCTTCTCTCTATTGCTCCAACTTCTGTCACATTTTTTCTCTCTCACGGAGTCTTATGCAAATTGGCTCTGATACCATGACAAGGATTGGCAATAGAAAAGAAGTGGAGCAGAGGATTGCACTTCACAGTATTACGAATTAGTGATATAATATTACATTAAGGACATTAACAATAAATTACTGAAGTGAAAATCGATTAAACTGGACTAGCTGAAACTGAACTGGGACACTTAGATGAATGGTTTTGACACATAGCAGGTGGTTGGAATTAGATTCTCCAACACCACTGATAAAGACTAGGTAATGAGAAATTTCCTTGTTTTCTTAGAAAATAATAGGATAAAAATTCTTAACATAAAGTGTTCGAACAATGAAATCCATCTCACAACCAAGAAGATTATTCCATCACACAATTGAACTTCTTTAACAAACAAGTGTATATAAAGTGTTTACAAGAATGAAATCTATCTGAGGACGAGGAAGATCCTTAAATCACACAATTGAAGTTCTTTGGAAAACAAGGTTACATAATGAGTATCTTTTTTCAATGTCTATCAAATTCCTGTCATGTTAGGAGCATTTTTCAAAACAACTTCCTATGAAATTACACAGTTGAACTTATTTAAGAAACAAGTGTACATAAAGTGTTTAGAAAAATTAAATCTGTCATAGGACCAGGAAGATCATTATATCACACAATTGATGTTCTTTAAAAAACAAGGTTACATATGAGAATTTCTTTTCAATGTCTATCAAATTCATATCATGTTAGGAGCATTTTGCAAAAAAAACCCTATAGTTAAAGAGGAGCACCCACCTCAAAAGCAGTTCTAGAGGAAAGAATCTATGTCAGAATTGTTTAGATGGTTTTTAGTAGATTTAGAAACTCTCAATATAAAGGGTTGAGAAATCAAAACCAATCAACCTATAGAGTTTAGCAATCAATGTTAAAAATGTGACAACAAAATGTAAATTTACTAATTACCTATGTAGTTGAAATTACTAAATGTAGGCTGAATAACGAGATGTAGTTAGAGTAACGAAATATGTCTAGGTTTAATAAGATGGCCCAAGAGGCTAGTAAAGGCATGGAGAATTTCATCAATAAATTTTCTAAGAGAATTTATCCTTCAGTTCAGTTTCCAATTCAGTTACATTTCTCCTCGTTTCTTATTTTCCCCACAACAAGTGGTATCGGAGCTTCAGAGATTGGTTGTTTTTTTGGAGTCTGCGTAATCCGCTGAATAGAAGGGCCAAAGCCAAGAGCTGTTTTGGGCTGTGTGGAAGGTTTTGTGGCTGCCAGAGATTTCAGACCGACCGTCGAGTAGCGGTGGAGAGCCATCAACGGAGAACCTAGAAAGAAAGTCGCTCCAAAATTGGGAAGAGCCAGGATCTTTGCCGAGGGTTTTCGTTGTTAGCATGTGTGGAAGATCAGAGCCATAATCGATTTCCAGATATTAGCAGAGCCATAATTGATTTCTAGATTTTAGCAGAGCAAGAATCAATTTCCAGAAATTAGGAAAAGTCGTCTGTTGCAAAGAGGAGCTGTTGGGAGCCGTCAAGGAAGAATCGTCTGAAATTTGCCATCCATTGCATTAAGAACACTGCCAAAAGAGTTTCGAACAGTCGTTTGCAAAGGTACCCATTTGGAGAGGTGGTATCCATAATTCTTAAAAAAATTTTTAAGGCTCTAGAAAAATTTGAAGAAATCATTTTTTTTTTAAGGAAGAAGTTGATTAAATAAACCTTCTTTTTTTGGGACTGTATATATAAGGCAGTCAATTTGAAGAAAGAGAATTTATTCTTTAAAAGAAATAGAGTTCAGAAAAAGTCATTGAAGTAGGGTTTCAATTCAGAAAATCTGAGTAGGGTTTCAGGAAAAATCTGAGTAGGGGTTCTGAGCAGTTTTTTAAAGAAATTGTGAATGAATTTTATTCTTTTGAAAGGGCTCAGTTTTTTATGAATAAAAAAGGGAGAAAAATATATTTTTTGCAACTCAAAAAAGCTTAGGAGAAAAGGGAAATATTGGGGAAACCATAAATAAACCCTATCTCAAAGGAAAAAAAATGGTTTGAAACCCTAGTTGGAAAAAGAAGGGAAAACTACGAGGTGAAATGGCAAAAATGACAAACGCAAGATTTGAGGTGGAGAAATTCACTGGAAAAAATAATTTTTCTCTGTGGAAACTAAAGGTTAGGGATTTTTTGGTGCAACAAGGGTTGCACAAGACATTAGACGGGGTAGCTAAAAAACTAGCAAGCATGTCAAATTCGAACTGGGAGGACTTGGATGCCCGAGCTCTCGGTACCATTCGGTTATGTTTGGCAGATGAAGTACTCTTCAATATTGTTGGAGAGAGTACAATCGCAGGGTTGTGGAAGAAATTAGAAACTCTCTATATGACAAAATATTTGACTAAAAAAATATATTTAAAGAGACAACTGTACAACCTTCGGATGAAGGAGGGTACGAAAATTGCATATCACTTAAATGTTTTTAATATGTTTATTTGTCAGATGTCTGATATGGAAGTAAAGATGGAGGAAGAAGACAAGGCAATAACCTTGTTGTGTTCCCTACCGGAGTCATGGGATCACTTCGTGACCTCAGTCAGTTTGAGCACTGCTGATTCACTAAAACTTGAATCTGTCATGGGTGCTCTCTTATCTGAAGAGGTACGAAAAAAATCTAGCATTGAGACTTCTGCACCTGAAGCCATGGTAGCTAGAGGTCGGTCAAAGGAATAGGGGGACAAGACAAGAGGTTCTTCCAGATCAAAGTCAAAGCGCAGTAAGAATATTAAAGCAAAATGCTGGTACTGCAGCAAACCAGGACATCTCAAAAAGGATTGCTGGGAACGGAAGGAGGCAGAAAACAACAAGGAAGAAAATCAGGTCGATTCAGGTATGGATGATGAGGTTTTAATTGTTGAAGCACTCCATGTTTGTAATATCTCACAAGATGCTGAATATTGGCTATTACACTCTGGTTCTTCTCATCATATGTGTCCGCACTGAAATTGGTTTTCATTATATGAAACTGTAGATGGTAATTTTGTTTTCATGGGAAATAATGCATTTTGTCAGACTGTTAGGATTGGAAATGTGAAAATTAAAATGTATGATGGTACAATTAAAACCTTATCTAATGTTAGGCATGTACCTGATCTAAAGAAAAACTTTATTTCCTTAAAAGTTTTGGATTCACATGGTTATAAGTTTACAGGTCAGAATGGAGTGCTGAAAGTCTCGAAAGGAGCCTTGGTTGTTATGAAGGCTGAAAAGGTTGGAAACCTATACAGACTCAAGGGACGTACTCAAGTTAGTGAAGCAACGATCGTGTCAGATAAAGCAGAAGAAGGTTCTCATCTATGGCATCAGCGGTTGGGTCACATGAGCGAGAAACGTCTTCAGGTACTAATGAACCACAAGCTACTTCCTAATTTGAAATCCTTGAAGTTGAATTTTTGTAAATATTGTGTGTTTGGAAAACAATGTAAACAAAGATTCAAGTCTGGCAATCATAATAGTAAGCAGATTTTGGCCTATATTCATTATGATATGTGGGGACCTATCTCCTACTATGTCCTATGAAGGTGCCTTGTATTTTTTAACCTTTATTGATGATTTCTCTAGAAATGTTTGGGTCTATATGTTGAAAAAGAAATTTGAGGTCTCTTCTGTGCTCATTAAAGTTCCACATGGAGGTTGGCTTCCTTTTTCAGTTTCTATTGTACTTGTTGTTATAATGTTTAGTTGGAATCATGGAAGACAAAAGAAAATTCAGTATGAAGTGGTCCACAACATAGACTTTGGCAGCCTAGGTACTTTTCCCTACAAGGGAATTCAGTGGGTGCCAGGATTGTGTTTCTTCTATACCCATTATATCATCCATGGTGCTCCTCCTATTTTTGGTCATTATGTGAAAATTTTAGATTCCTTGCATGAGGTAATTATATTAACAACTATTAGGTATGTCCTTGTTGAAAATATATTACCACATGAAAGGTTTTTTGTAGAAGGATTGGGATATACAGGAGTTTATGGGTGCATTTCTCGGTATGGATATAGTGATTCCTTCAGTATTGGGGGTGATGAATTTTTGGATCAAGTTATTCATAGCATGTACATGTATATCAAGTTCAGTGCAGTTGAGAGAAAAAATAAATATATCAACCTCTCAAATTTTCCTTCGGAAGAATTCATATCATATTTTCCATTTGTTCAAGAGAATATAAGTGACCTCACAAATGAAAAAAGAGCTGGGGTAGTTCATGTCCTGGGAAAATCAAAGTTCCAGATGGTAAAAAGCATAGGATGGTTCAATAGGGTTTTGTTGGGAAGCATATATCATTTTTTAAAAATAAACTACAGATCTTCTATGGTTGTTTTGAAAGTTCCACCAATAAGTTATTTGGAGATTGGTATGATTTATGAAATTTGACCAGGACAACATGTGCACGGACAAACATTGGATAAGTTTCATGGACTTCCTGTAAATCTCAAAATGTGCCTCTCAAGGAAAATTTCATCGGTCTGTATGTTGCTATTTGCATCTATTCGAAGATGATATATGTTTGTAACTCTAGAAGGTCATATTTCATACTGGCATGATTGAAAAAACTTCAGGACATAACACAAAGGACCAGGCAAGAAATCGCAACAAGAAGCCACAAGGGCAAAAACTCCTCTCTAAAGTTGCATCTTGCGACATCTCCAATCTGGTGGTCAGGTTAGATTCCTAGCTAGTCGTTATGCATTTGAATAACTTTTATCACATATGATAACCTCTCTTGTTACATTATTACTTGAGGGTACCACTTCTGGAACACTAATTTCAATTCATTACTTTTAAGCACATTCCTATAGAATCTAATAAATTAGCTGATTCGTTAGCAAATAATGTGTTAGATTGGCGTTTGTCACATTTGTTATAGAAAGAGTCATGCATGAGTGTATATTTTTCATCATAAAAATTAAAGAATACAACATCAAAATCATGAAAATATGGATATATATATATATATCATGTCTAGTCAAGTTACATCGAAAAATGGTTCAAAGCTTCGGTGTTTTATATAAAAATTGGCTCTGCTAAGCCTCGCTCTGATATCTATACATCTATCATATAATTATGCTGAGCCTACTACTCATGGTAGAAAACAACTTCTTTGGATAACCTCCTCAAAGGCACCAAGAATCTCTCTGGCACACCCACTGTGTGTCGCTATAGATAAATCGTGATCTCCCTCATGGGAAGAGGCAACATGCCCATGCTTAATCCTTATAGGTTCCTCGAAACCTCGTGCAAATTGCATGTATCATACCCCTCTGTAATGGCTGGTGTGTCCTCTACTACTACTCGAGCCCCAGGTAGTTGCAGTCCTCGTCATGCATAGCGAGGGGCTCCAGTAGAACAGACGGGTGCCACATCTATGTCAAGAAATACACTTCATGTCAAAAATATTTTTCACCCAGTAAACAAAACAATGGTATAAATATTGAAAAGAAAAAAAAAAACTTAAGAAACTAATTTTTTTTCCAACCTATTGGCCCCCACTGAGTGCGAGATGGAAATTTAATCTCTAGATCTCCTGTGAAGTGCATCACTGCATAGGGATAATATTGGGTCATCATGATCTGGCTATTTAGCCACACAAATAATGCATCATCAAAGAAATGGTGGAGTGGACCCCCTCTAGTCCACGACATCAAGGCAGACCAATGACCCAGTTTAGGTTCTCGTGGTCCCGCGGCATCCATGATTATTTGAGGCTGCATAACAGGCAATCTCTCTAGTATGAAAGAAACAATCAGTGTGCGAAACCCAAACTCACGTTGGGACCAGGTCTTGCAGGCTTCCAATTCTTCTCGAACTCGACTGAAAATGCCTTTGCATCAATCGAATATTAGTGTTTGTAAGCAATCCATCACTAGTAGTACATGGGCCTTGGTGACCGCATGCTGATTCTTGGCCCTTGCCAAGCGGACAATCGTTCACGATAGTGACCACATTGGTCTTGAGGCCACCCATTCTATAGGAATCTAGTTACTTACCGGCGTAGTATTGTTATTACACTGAGCTTGGATCAACCCCATAGTGGTTCTCAGATCATCTCTTGACCCTGTAAAATTGGGCCTCGACCCTCTGCATGATAGGGTGGCTAGAAAGTAGATGTCTTCCTTCTCTATCATGAGTTGATGACCCCTGATGCTAAAAACATGATGTTGATCATCTCACCACTGGATTATCCAACTTAGAAGGCCTTCCTACCCTTTCGTCATTTCTAATCTGGCATATTTCATTAATCCGCATCTCTGGAGAACAAGCAATGTTTCCAGATTGATGACCATTTCACATTCCTTTCTCTCATGCTCTTTTTCAGGCTAGATTCTCATGGTATAAGCTTTGCACCAACAAAAATAAAGTTTTCAATGGATCAGTTGTAGGCAAAATCATTTCAAGCTAGATCAAACCAAGTCTTAAAATTGTTTGGGCCAGATAATGAGGGGCTGAGTGTAGAAAAAGGTTTGCTAAAGAATTTTCCCTTAATGGGAAGTGCGTGTAATGCGGCCCTAGCACTAGGCACCCACATTTCCCACCTAAAATGTTTAGGGCTCACTCAAATGTCAATTTTTAGCCATTAAAAATGGTAGAAATATGAATGGAAAGAAAAGTAAAGGATCAAGCTCTTGCCTGGAACTTGTGGAATCAAAAACTGTTGCTCGAATCATCCACAATCGACAACAGGAGTTTCACCTCTTTTTTCCCTCCAGAGCTCTTTCACACCACACAAACAGTGAAAATGAAGGCCCTTTTCCTTATTATAGACATTATGGAGTTATGACTCAATGAGATAGTCATTTAAAATTTTTAAATTTCCTCTATTTTTTGTTGGAACTGTTGTTTTATCAAATTCACCGATGCCCTTATGAATTTTCAGTGTTTACATGCAGATTTTACCATGCTTGATCTAGAACGAGCCTTGTTTTCAGGGACTTTTTCTAGCTCGTCAAACTGAAAAAACCTCCATTTTCTTTATTTGAGCTCGTTAAACTACCATTATGAGGAACTATGAGCCATTCTTTTTCCTCTTTTTCTAGCTCATTGAAAAATTGAAAAAGACATTGAGTTTTTCTTCGTCGGACTTGTTAAAATTTCACCGAGAGGATTGGATTTTTCTTCGTCTCACTTGTTCAAAATTCATGAAGAGTATTGAGTTTACTTCCTCTCCTTGTACTCATAACAAAATGTGGTAGAAATTCATTGAAAATAGGTTTATCACTTTATCCAAATTCAATGTACTAGCTTACAGAAAAGGAACTGTGTCAAGCATACTATTCTCCCTTTGTCGCACCTAGTTATCCACCATGTCAAAGGTACCCCCCTAGAGTTGTCTTTTACGATTTTTTTAAAACTCCATAAATATGAAAATATCACTAAGTTTACCCTTATATAATCGTTAAACCTAATCATATGGGGAAAAAATTGGACAAAGTGGAGACTTATTATGTTATTCTTTGAAAGTTGATTTGGCAGCAAAACCTTGAACATGGCACTTCCCAGAAAATTCTCTAGAAATTAGCCGAACCTTACCATTATATAATTTTAGCCTTCGTATGTCGATGTCCCTACATTGGTGAGTCCTGATACTCTTTGGTGTTCATAAGCCTAAGCTACCTCGTACCCTATTACTACGAATTCTATTTTTCAAGAAGATCTCGCTATCTACTACTTCCTTTATCAACCAAGCCATCATATGCCAGAAATCATTTGTTGTCATCTGTTAGTACAATTTTCTCTTGATTATCATAAAAATAAAATCATCTTTTCCGTTTCGTGTCAATTGATGTAGGACGCCTCATTTCCTTTATTTTCATAGATCTCTTCCTATTGAATTCAACATCTTATCCAGGAAGTTGATCCAAAAGCATATGAGTACCCTCGAACTTCCAGACATCAATGGAATGTTACCTTGTGTTTGATTGGGGGTTTTCATCACTGGATCCCAGTCGAATGATTTTATGAGTGTTCGACATCAACACCATTTATTCACACTCACTAGATTGGACAGTGCATCTTATAGGCCATCATTTTTATATGTGGCCATCCTCGTGTCTATTAACATTTTTCATAATTGACTGGTAATTAGATTATTTCTTGCATGTTTGAATACAACTCTTTTATTCACATGTGCAGAAATATACAGTTTAATGAAGTGACGACCAATACCTTTGGTTGAGGCTTAGATCAGTCAGCTTTGTTTCCTCTCCTTGCTGCTATATTATTTTTAGAGACAAATTATCAGATTGGTCCTCTCATGGCACTAGCTTCCACATTGTGCTTATTGGTCGACATACTGGTCATATATTTTCTTTGAGAAGTAATTTTGATACACCTACTGAGCATGGCAATACCCAACTCAGGCCAGATACTTATATTTTTGACATATGTTGTTTTTTTTAGGTTTTCCTTAGTCCTCCGACTCCACTCTCTCTACTACACATGTTGTAAAGTATTTCAGCCACCATATTCACCTCTAACCTAATGCTTTAAGTGGCATCTTATATAGGATAAATGACCTCCTCATCACCTCAGAGGAGAAGGATACATGGAAGGAAGAAATGACCTAGACAGATACCTGTTTTTCTAATGTAAAAAACCTATAGACAACTAGGTCTAGTTATAATGCATCCCTGCCTCTCGGAGGGAGAATTAGTCGCTAAGTTAATGCACTATCTTGCCTAAGGGTCATCTTTACCCATGTTTCATGAATGAAAAGGGAAAAATCTCGTAGTAACTGATTGACATTTCCTGCTTTCTCTCAAAGGATTCAGTCCAAAAAGTAGCAACCTATGGTTCAGGCCTTTGATTGGACATTACTAAACCAAAATGAACATCCAGAGAGGGAAAATTGTATGAATATAATGGAAGCATAATGGATTTTTCCCTATTTGAATAGATGGAGAAGATTGGCAATATCAGTCCTCCCAAATTCTTATAAATTGGAGGTTGGGGCTTATTTTCATAGGTCGAAAGGTTGATTGTGTGAAGAGCATAACTTTTTTGTTGAATGTGAGACTTCATGATTGGCAAGGTTCATTGATAACTCTTGGCCTAAGTACCATTACACTTAGATATTCAGGAGAGAGAGAGAGGAGTGGGAAGACTGAGTGAATCTTGGCCAAACCAATGGTTGTAATCTTCTCTCTCTTATTAATAGAACTGCCTCTATTTTGTCCACTTGATGTTTTATCAATGCATCTATTGTTTATTTTTTTATGAAACATGCTATAAGTGGCTTATATGTACATAGGTAAATGTTTGTTTATATACTTTTTTGATTTCTTGTAGGGATACAATTGTGAATATTACACTTTTTCTTTGTTTTTCTGCAGGATCTAGACTTGGAGTCGGTGAGGAGGACTTTTGCCACACTGCCTAGTGCTCTCCATTAGATCAGCTATATGAAAAGAGGTAATCCATCAATATCTCACTTTGTCAATTAAGAATTAGTATTAACATGTATGTAGTTTATTTGTGAATGTTGTAGCTAATCTGATTGTATACCATAGGTCCTGGGAAGGCTCGAGAGGGATTTACTCCAGTTAACACCTTTTCATTTTACCCCTAATCACCTCCCATGTGACTCTTGGACTACACTCATGATTTTTTGACTTCTCTATGACCTTTTGACTCCAACATGACTTTTCACATTACATCGATGACTTTGGACTTCCACTTACATTGCATTTTCCAATATATAGTTGACATAATGTACAAATGATGCACCACATGATGAATCATGGCAGGACATGATACGACACTGAGGACATGGAGTGGATGATGATGTGGCAGTGCCAGACCACCCTTCTTGCTACTTCTTTATTTTTGTATTCAATAATAGAAGTATCCAATACTTCACCTTCATGAGAGATATGCATTGTTCTTCATATCCACCCTCCAAATGGTTGTGAATTATATGAATTCATCATGCAGTCCTAGTTGTCCATCTTCTATTATAATCTAGTGTTCCTTCATCTTTTTTCGTGATGAACATATTATCTCCTCAGGTCCTTAGGCATATTCTAGCATGTCCTCCTTCTCCATACCCTTGTTCATCATGATTCCATAGCATGATAGAGTAACTTCATCTGAAATACACTCATTAGAAGATGACATAAACCTAATAAACCCCTAGTCTATTATGTTTCATGATGATCCCTAACTGAGGTGGAACTAGGTGACAGGATGAGGGAAAGGCTCAGTGAATGTGGGTTTTTGAAACTCAAGTAGTCATAGGTTTAGATGGGGCCTTGAGACTACTTAATGTGCATTTCAGGCTTGGATTGAGAAAAAAATTTCTCAATTGGGGAGCTCAGGTAGTCAGGCTGAGGGTTTGAGTAGTTTTTTTTCCCACTACGCAGTTCTATAAGGGAGAGGATCCTACTGGATTTCGCTATTATGTAGTTCAATAGATAAAATTTGAGGCTTGAGACTATGCAATGTGCAGTTTAGGTTGGTCTGTGAAGGTAGATTGCACATTTTTGAGGTTGAGATAGCGAGGCTATATGGTTTTTCATTGTTTATCTTAACTACACAGTTCTCAGAGGCAAAATAGGCCTAGTGATGATGTAGTTTTTCATTTCAAGAGCTCAATGTTTGGGTTTGAGCTCAAATATTGTGTAATTCACAGTTGGGGCTAGATTGGAGGGTTGAATTGCACAATTTTGGAGGCCAAGGCTCGGGCTTGAGCTCTAAAGCTACGTAATGAGAAGTACTCAAAGGTAGGAAATTCACATTGCGCAATTTCAAGAGGTAGGGTTATATATTGATGGATACGACCACAAATGTGTAGTTCAGGAAGCCTGGATGAGGCTAATTTGCTGGGAATTTTCAAAAAAAAATTAAGTGTCGGATTAGTGAACTGATGTGAATAGTGATATGAATTGACTATGATCACACACATAGAATGTTTGACGCACAATATAGATCATATGGAACACATTATAAAACACACTTCCATCAGTGTGACAAACTTCATGATAGCTTACGATAAGTACAACACTAAAGATACACTTTGCAATGATCATGAGGACACTTGTGCGATGGTGCATAAAAATTTGGAAATGAGTGTGATGAATGTTTACATGGTAAGTTAGAATAATTTACACAAGGAGAAGCCCTTGAAACCACCAAGACAATCCTATGTACATTATGTGACACAAAACATGCTATAATATGACAAGTGTTGAAGAGCGAGCAACACTTGCGATACACAAGTGACAGTGAAAGTAACGAATGATATAGAAAAGAAAACATGAAACCGAAACTAATTATAGTGAAAAATAAAAGAAAAAGAGAAAACTGAAAACATGAAAATAACACTCATGAAAATAAAGGTACATGAAAGTGAAAATTCAGAAAACTCACTGAAATAGAAGTACAAATGCAACTAGAAGTAAGAAATTGGTGATGTTAGAGTGCACTAACTATCGTCATTGATTACACATCTCTTAGGAGTGGTCTTGGTGCACCAACTATTCTTGTTCAAGATTATGTAAAAGAATTTCCTCAAGAACTTGTTGCAGACTAAGCATGTGTGAATAAGTACCACCTACACTTCTAATCCTAGAAGGGAGCTCAAAAGTATCAACTAACCAAGAAGTCATTATAGAATTACCAGTCGCAAGATCCATGGTAGGCACCAAAATTTGAGTGTAGGAAAATTTTTGGAGGGTGTTTCTCGTAGACAAAACACTTCGAAACACACTGGTAGAACTCCATCTTCTCTGCCTTGGTAAAATTTTTCATGCAAGGTCTATTATTTCAAGAATAATTGATTCATAGATCTTATTACCATGGCTTATATAATTACCCTGTGCATAGACATAGTCCACTTCATTCCTCTACTTGGTCGAAAAAAAATTAAGAGAAATGATATGGTAATGAAATTTGTGAGATTTAGATTTTAAGAGTATAGTTTTTCTTGTCAGGTTTTGGTAGTCTACTAGCAAGCCTAGATAGTACCCTGATAGAGTCACTACAAAAACCCAAACATTTCTCCATTACCAGTGAGCCTAGATAGTACCTCAACGAAGGTATCCTTATTCATTTTATGGTGAAAGAGATATCCTTCCTTATTGAGAGAATAAGTTGTTCCTTCAGAGAAGCATATAAATACCTTTGATTTAGATTCTCTCATTTATCCTTCTATACCTCATTGGACCTGCTTAAAAATATCGAAACAGAAAAACCCAAGTGTAGGGATGAGGTTTCTAGAATAGACATGTGTATTATGGTTTGACACAGGGATTTTCTTACGTGTCGATCATATTTTTCTTTGGAACTTCATATACCAAAAGGTGTAACCAAGACAAAGAAGAAGAATAGAGAGTTTGGGAAATTTTGTTGTGTTACAAACTTCTTCTCTACTTTCCCACATTGTCTTTGTAGCCTAAATAGTACACCTTGCATGAAATTTATTATCATCATAATGAAAAAAAAGATATGACACAATAAGAAACTGAAACCAGAGAACAAAAAAATGGAGGCCGAACCAAACATGATGCACGACGGAAGTAAAAAAAAGGTCAAGAAAGAGTAAAAGAGAAACTAAAAAATATTTTTTAGAGAAGGGTAACTACAATCCAACTAATCCTACTCCTAACCTATCAGATAGAAGGTCAGGGTCACAACAACTACTTATAACTAGTTCACATTCTTAAATTTTTGATAAAAATTATAGTTATAAAAATGTTGAATACTTCTTATGAATGCCCCTTATTTAGTGTAATCCTACTAAGAAATCATGAGGAAAATCAAAAACTTGCTATTTTCAGTGGAGTTTGCTAACTAATATTGCTCCAACCATTTGACGATCAGATCATGAAATTTGAAACATTCCTATTGAAAACCATGAAAAACTTTGAAACAATGAATATTAAATTAAAATCATAGGATAAATATGATAATATCGTGAGGGGATATGGATATTATCATATTCAGTAGACATGCAAAGATAGTGAGAACCTAACATAACCATCAGCAAAGGCTGAACTACCTCAATTTCTTAGCAAATATTCAAATGGTGGGATGTTGACCCATGAGGATCATTGAATGTAAAACAAATGTAATTGGATATAATGGTGGGAGAGTGGTAAAATGAATGCCAGTTAATATCATGATCATATGGATCATTTTTGGCATGATACTTTGGTTTAGAAAATAAAAAATATAGATTAGTTTGAACATCTTCACAAATTCTCTGGATATTAGAATCATCTTCTTCGCGTGACGAATGACACAATGCATTGGAATTGTAATCATTGAAAGAAGTGAAATGGAATTGAAATACAATAAACACTTGAGATGAGTCAAAATAAAATGAACAAAGAAAAATTTGATTGACACAATAACCCATGTATTCATTCACACTCGAGAGGATTTCAGATGTGATGAAAAGCAATAATCATGATATGATATTCACAAGAAATAAGAGGAGTTTCTCATCCTGAAATCGATATGATAGATTTGATTCCTTCAGACATAGATGATATTTGAGGCGATGAAATTCAAAGTTCGATGAAATTATGAGAGATACACATTCCAAACCCGAGTTTGATTCAAGATATTTGTATGAATATTAATGAATTGAAAAATATTCTTAAATCTAATGAGAAGTAAAAACTTGGAAATTTGAAATGTTACATCTAAAATAGCAAACATATTCCAAAAATAATTTCCATAGAGTGAAGGCATGAAAAGAGAAGGATTATGTAGGAGAAATGATATATGTCTTAGTTTTGCAGGCTTACAAGAGTCACGGGATCCGGACATAACCATCAATGGTATTTGAAGTGCCTCGACTCCCTCACAAGTCTCAAAATTTTTAAATATTATAAAATCACACTTTGAAGATTAAAACAGATTGTGCATGGTGTAAAGATAGTTAGTATCAATGGTTTCAATAATACCACTGCCCACTAGATGGAAGCATTCTTTGTCACCGATTTGACTTGATTTCTCAACTTCAACAACAAGATTGCTAAAGTTTAAAGATTATTATGATTGCAAATATGAAGATGTATCAAAACAAATAAATTCCATCAGAAAATTGATTTTAATATTCTTCTTCATGCAAGATAAAATATGATTATGTATGGAAAGAGTACTCAATAATTTTATTGTTTTCATTTTCATCATGGATAATCTCACCACCTTGTATCGATTGAGAATTTAACTCATGAGATGAAGAAATTGAAGAACATAGAGAATCATTGTGGCAAGTAGATGCATTGAAAATGGTAGAACATGAGGGATAGTGAGATGAAGAGGAATTTTTGATAATAGCATCTTCTTTGAACAAAACATATTTTAGGTCTAAATTAAAATCATCATGAGAAACCAAAGTATCAAATGATGCACGTCGACAATTGTGATCACATTTGTCAACAAAGTCATCATCATCAGAATTATTGTTTGCCAAGGCTATTGATTGATCAAAAATAATTGATTGCAATTGACTCATTATAGATATTAGCATACTAAAATTATCCAGGAATGGAAAATTTTTACCTTTGCATGGAGGTTTTTGAAAAAGAGAAGAAAGATTGAAAGCATCTTCATCTTTTTTCTGCTCTACCTATGTAATATGATTGACATGTATCTAATCACAATTTGAACTAGTATTTAGAAAATCAGGATAGCGTGAAAAACTAGTTTGTGGAGCATATTGATTAGGAAGATCATGGTATAAAGAGTTATAGCGTGTAGATCACAGAGGATAACAAAAATTCATGTCATATTCTTGACTAAAGTTATGAATAGTAACATCATCTTGCGAAATGAGGGAGTAAGTATTCACCATGGGCTTCATGCTCCATTCTAGGATTTCCGCCATTGAATATGAGTCATGAAAAGTGAAAGAGGGATGATAATATGGATTAGGATATCTCGCAACTTTATGATAATTACATGTAGGCATAGTCATTGGAACGGGAAAAGGAGGAGGACAAGGAAAAAAGGGACTAGTCAATTCCTCCTTTGAAATTAGAGGTGTCTCATGGTTTACAAGAGTTAGGGATGTAGAAACATCAAGCGATTTGGATTCACTGTCAAAATATATATGAACCAAACACTTTAACTTATGTTTAAATAAATCTTAATCCGTATTTTCTTCAGGAAATTCATATCAAAGGTTAAGAAAATGATCAGATAAATCCTCAATTGACTCATTAGGATTCATTCTTAGTCTATTTATTCCTTCAATAATATCTTAGTAATCATACCTATCAAATTATTTATGAATCCCCTTCACAAGTTGGTTGAAATAATGGATAGTAGTAGCAAGTAGTGTATGACATGATCGACTAACATGATCTTCAAATGTGAGAGTGAGTCATCTAGCCATGACATCCTTGCAATGTATTCCATTAGAAAGGAAGAAAGGGACAACTTGAAACAAATGTTCGTGGTGTGTTAATTCACCCTCATTAGCAAACTTTAATTGTGACATGTTATGAATAAATTCTGTAGGGATCTTAAGATTAAGCTCTTTAGAAAAACGTCCTGGAATTATGACTTTGGGAAGAGCCATTTTGAATAAGAGATTCAAATCAGACTCAATGGGAATAACCTATCATCTAGCACTCCTTATAATGCCATTTTTTTGACATTTTTGTAAATCCATCAACCAATAAGGTATTCCTGATGTGAAGTCTCAACTATACCTCGCATCATTTGGAATAGCATCCACATCTATAGCATCGACTCGACTACCATATTTCCTTATGAATTTACCTTGGCTATAAAGTTCACAAGAATAAGTAAATACACATGTATATTCATATCAATAAGTGATTATTCCCTTTGAAATAATTAGCTGTAGAAAGTATCAAGGTCTACCAGAAGGGGAAATAAAATTGGGTCCTTTAAACAAAATTAATAGTGCTAATCTACAAAGGGCACACAATCACATACATAAGAATGAATCTCTAATCCACCAGTGAAATAGTTCAAGGCTAAGAAATGATTGTTAAAGAGAAAACAATACACCTTTAACAATATGAGTATCAAAGCCACTGAAATAGTTCAATTTACTTAGTGCAGATGAAAAAAGCATGCATCACAAACATTAAAATATAATTATTACAATATTCACGACATATGCATGAAAGTGTGTTGGCTCAATGAGCTTTTGAATTAAGTAAAAGTGGCAAGAGACATGAATATAGAAAACATGACTATCCCCAATAGTGGATCATTATAGCAGTCATTTGCTCCTCCAGAACAACTATCTTCCTCTCTAACGCCTTGTAGGAGGAGCCAAGGTTAAAATTACTTTGCACGCACAATGAGGGTCGATATATAACAAATGGGGTAATCATTCACCTGCCATGTGACTCTTGGATTACCGTCATGACTATTTGGCTTCTTGATGAAATTTCAACTTGCACATTACTTTTCACATTACATGGATGAATCTTGGAATTCTACTATACATTATATTTTCCAATATAGAATTTACATCATCCAAAAATGATGTTCCACATGATGACTGATGACATGACACTAATGACATGGAATACATGATGATGTGGCAATGCCAAGTTGTCCTTCTTGCTACTTCTTTATTTATGTCCTTAATAATAGATGTATCTGATATTTCATCTTCATGAAAAATATTCTTGGTTCTTCATATCCACCGTTCGAAGGGTTATGAACAAGATGGAGTCTTCATACATTCCTCATCTTCTATTTACTATTATAGTCCAGTGTTCCTTCATCTTCTTACATAATGATCATATTATTTAGTCATCTCCTTAGGTGTGTTCTAGCATGCCCACCTTATCCATATCCTTATTCATCATCTTTCCAAATCATGATAGAGTACCTAGATATACGATCCCCTCATGCGAAGATGACATCAGTCCGATAAAAACCCCCAGTCTAATATGTTGCATGATGATCAATTCTAGTGTTCCTTCATCCTCTTACATAATGATCATCTTATCTACTCATCTCCTTAGGTGTATTCTAGCATGCCCACCTTCTCCATATCCTTACTCATCATCTTTCCAAATCATGATAGAGTACCTAGATATGCGATCCTGTCATAAGAAGCTGACATCAGCATGATAAAAACCCCTATTCTAAGATGTTGCATGATGATCAAGTGACTGAGCCGAAACTAGGTGAAAGATTAAGGGAGAGGCTCAGTGACTACTTATTTGAGCATATAAGGAAGCTAAGGGTGAATCTTGAGCCTTGAAACTATGTAATGAATAGCTCAGGCTTGGACTGAGAAACCATATTACACATTTGTGGAGCTAAGGGAGCCAGGATGAGGGTTGGAGCACTAATTTTACCCACTACACAATTATATAAGGAAGAAGAGCCCAGGTGATTATGAAATTGTGTAGTCCAAGAGCTCAGGGTTGAGGGTTGAGTCTTGAGACTGTGCAATGTGCAGTTCATGATGGTTTTTGTAGGCATATAATGCAGTTTTGAGGTTTAGTGAGCTAGGGTTCAGGATTTTGAACGATTGTTGTCAACTGCACAATTCTAGGAGACAAACATTATGGGAATTTTGATGTCTAAAATTATCCTCCTAAGAAAAATTTACAATAAAAATAAACTTTAAAAGAACCAACACAATTCAATATGATGATGTCAACCATGGGGGATGATTCACCAATTTTGGAGTAAAAAAGTAAAATGATTAAAAAATCATAAAATAATAAAACTACTTTTTCGACTCATATTTTCAAATTATTTCCCTAAGGTTTTACTCAAATTTCAAGGCGGATTACTCGTTGGATGAAAAATTTAATTCCTCATCGAAGGAGTACCCATGTTTAATACTTTTGATGGAACCTACTACACAAAAGATGCAAAAATACATGAAAAAACATGTTTACAATCATGTTTTTCATGTATTTCTCATTTTTTTGTATAGCAGAGTCCATTAAAAGTATGCAACATGCATACTCCTTCGATGAGGAATGATATTTTTCCTCCAACAAGTATTTGCGCACAAAACTAGAGTAATAATTTAGGGAGATAAGTTCAAAATACGAGTTGAAAAAGTAGTTTTCTTTTTTCCCTCTAAAATTTGATGATGTAATCAAACATTATTTTATTATTTCCACTATTATTTTAGAATTTCCTAAGGAGGCCCATTTTAGACCTCAAAATTACCCTAATGAAAAACCTGGTGACTACATAGTTTCATATTCAAGACCTTAGGATTTAGCCTTGAGCTCATAGATTGTGTAGTGTGTTGTTGGGGCTAGGCTCGAGGGTAGAATTGCACAATTCTTGATGCCAAGGCTTAGGCTTGAGCACCGAAACTACATTGTGCACAGTCTTTGAAGGAATGAATTGCAAATTATGCAATTTCAATAGGCATGGTTGTAGCTTGACGGTTGATACTGCGTAAGGCATAGTGCAGGAATTTTGAATGAGGCTAACTTACTTGTAATTTTCTGAAGTTTGACTAAATGAAGGATCAATGAATTCATGTGAATAGTGACGGGACTTGACTATAATCACACAGTTGGAGTGCCTGACAACGCACCATAGGTCATCAAGAAGACATTAAAAACATACTTCCCTCAGTGAAAAAACCTTTACAATAACTTCCGACAAGTGTGACACAAGAGATACACTTTACAATGACTATGAAGACACTTATGTGAACATTCTTAAAACATTTAAAATGAGTGCGATAGAGGTTTAAATGGTAATATCGACTCATTAACACAAGGAAAACCTCCTAAAACCACCAAAATTAGCTTATGTACATTTTGTGACACTCAACCTATTAGAAGTTGACAAGTGCTAATGTGTGAATGACACTTGCAATATGAAAATGACGTAGGAAGCAACAAATGATACAACAAAGATATCGTCAAAATAACACTAATAATAGTGAATGAAAGCAAAAGTGACAACCAAGAACATGAAATCAAGACTCATGAAAACAAAGGTGTGGAAAAGTGAAAATTTTCAAAACTCGGCAAAATATAACTACAAACATAACTAGAAGTGTGAGATTGTTAATTTTAATGTCCATTAACTATCGTCACGGATTAGACATCACACAGGCACAATCTCCATGTAACATGCTATGCTTTTTCAATATTGTGTAAAATAATGCACTCATGAACTTGTTGTAGACTAAGCATGTGTGACAAAGTATGCTTGACACTTCCTATCCAAAAAATGGAGCTCAAAAACATCAACTAACCAAGAAGTGATTACGGAAGGACAAATCGAAAGATCCACAGTAGGCTCCCAAATTCAAGTGTAGGAAAATAGTTACAGGGTGTTTGTCGCAGCGACAACAGTCCCATGTTATTTTTCCTAGGTAGACTATTATGATTCCTATTATTGAAGTGGCTCTGCATTCTATATTCTTCCAAATTTAGACTAGTTATTATATGGTTAGCTATATTTTGTATTACTACAATATCCACACTAGGTCAACTTATATCACAATGTGGTATTATGATATATATTATAGTATTTATCTTTACATGTGTACTTGGACTAGTTAACTAAAAACTTTCTTTTATCTTTTACTCATACTTTATGAGAGCACAATTCATGACTCTTCTCTATATCTCCTCCAGTAATGGAGAACAATAGCTATTGTTTGAATATGATCTTAGTACTAATTCTTGGATATGATATTATATTATTTATTCTAACTGTAATTGTTCCTTGGTTACCTCAATTTATATATGGAGAATATTATCTTATCTTACATAATGTCTAACGAAATATTGTTTATGGCCTTACAAGTATATTTACATTATAATTCTATTGTATGTATTTTCCTATTTGAATCCTACATACATTGATCAATATTTGGCTACTATTCAATTTGGGATTTATCTTATAAAATTTCTTGTAGTATAAAATATTAAGATAAATTATAAGACTAATATGGTATTTACTTTGTATTCATAAATTTCTAGATATAAAAATTTCTTTGTTTTCATTTTTACCCTTATAGAGGGACTCACAAATAGGAACACGTAATACATTAAATAATAAGAAAAACATAGAAATTTCCAAATATCCTGTATGGAAGGAATTAGTTCCTCCATGTATTTACATATTATATTCGATTATATAAGGTGTAAGTATGATATAATATAGATCAATGTTATATCTGCTCCTTTATTGTATTGCTGTACCTTTCAGACGGTAAAATAATTTTGTTTCCACATTAATTAAACTTTTTAGTCGAAATGCCGTAATCATCATATTAGAATAAGATTCAATAATACTTAGACTATTTCAATAAAACTTCCTAGTGTCCTTAGGAAGACTATTATTTTCAATCATTATCTTAATACCCTTTAGTTATCAACCAAACCCTTTTACTCTTCGACTTGTAGGATTATAATGAAAAAAATATCCCTATGCTAATGGTAATCATACACAATATAATTTAATATTTTGCAACTCCAATATACTACGTTAAACCATATATGCATTTTTAAATCTCGGTTCTCAGGTCAAGTATTAATTTCATATTACTAAATTCACTATTCTCATCACCAACAATGTCTTTCAACCTATATTTTCTACATACATGCACATAGAAATCTGACACGGATAATAATAATATGTGAAATAATATATAACCACGCATGCAAAATGTATAAGATGTACACTGAGCATAATCATGCATCACTTTTGTTATTTTATAACACATATCATTGAGAAATTCAAAATTAAAATAACTATTAATCAAAGTTTTATCTAATAATTACTTTGTGTGGAATACTCAGGAGATGGAACATTCCTCTCAATCATGAGCTATCTCTAATAGATTCACTCTAGATAATACTTTTTTCTTTTAAGAGTCAACAAACCCTTTGGTTCGTAAGTGTTTCTTTCTTTTAAGAGTCAACAAACCCTTTGGTCCGTAAGTGTTTAGCTTCTCTTCACGATTCATAAGAAACTCTGCAAAATACAATTCAAGCGGATTTCTCCGCTTGTTCCCATTAAAGGACTTAGGTTCCCCATTTTGATCATCGAGTTAGAAAAGTTAGAGAAGAAATCTGCTTGACTCCTACTGTAATCCTTCACAGTAGAAATCATGCTTGAACTGGAAAGCAATTCTTGATCAGACTGAAGAAGCCCCAGGTGTTTCTGGAGATTTACGAAGTAGTTATTGTCGAAGGTGTTTGGAGTGCCTGGATCAAATGACATTATCGAACTCGCGTTTCCATTCTGCAGACAAGTCCTTTGTAGGGTGGATCGATAGCAGGAATTAAGTGTCCGATCCAGGATGCCAGTTCCGTTGAAATTGTAAAGTCTATGTCACGATAGTTTGGTTGAACTAAGAAATTGGTAGCTGGTACCCAATGAGGATAAATTTTGTTGCTTTAGGTGGATATAACTGATGCATGTGTGCTTCTGGTTTTAATTTTAGCTGGAACCCACGGAGGACATTTCTGTTTCTTCTGGTGGCTAAGGCGGCCATTTGGTGATGTTTTTATCTAGAACCCTACTTCTGGACAATTTTTATTGCTTTTGGTCACTATCTTTATATTACGTTATTGGTTTTGACCTTGCCTTTGCATTGCTGGGTGCTACGAGCGTCTAGACAGACGCTGCATTGCATGTGCGACTGCGTACAAGCTTGAGGGTTAGAATTAGCTTTACTGGGTAGATTTATATGGCACTGTTACGTCACCAGTTGGGATAATATTTGACCAATCAGGAGGCATACATCCTGCACTGATGGTTATTGGCTCTGTTGCAATCTCTTTCATTGACTACATTTTAATATGTCACTATTAGGGGAGATAAGTTTCCCAGATAAGATTGATATTGGATTGAAAATTTTGTTGATTATCATGGCACTTTTGATCCTTAGATCTATATATCATATTCACATTTCCAGTGGTCGGTCCCGGTGGTGAACTGGTACTCTGTAGAAGTTGATGGATGTTATCCTTGATGGTGCTACGAACGAAGACTTAGACTCCAATTCTATAGTGGATTTGGGAGATTGTGTATCTTCTTTCTTCTAATGTTAGCACAAGAAAGCTCTACTGAATCTTCATCGTCTTCTTCGGGTGGTATCCTGGAGGATAAAAATCCTCTGGTCAAGTGTTTCCCAGACTGGAAAATTTGTAAGGGTATTTTTTACATCTCCCGACCTTGCAAGAGTGTAGGATTCAGATTTCGCAAGAGATGGTGGTCCTTACGAGGATGTTTCTGTCGCTATTGTTGCTCGCCTTAGCATGGATGGTTATGGTTGTGAGTTTTCGGTAGTCTTTTCCCGGAAAACAAGACTTTCCCCGTGACAAATTTCAAATTTTGAAAATACTGGAACAATCTCATTATCATCTTCTATCAAGAAGGCTCATAGTGACAGCGGAGCGGGGGTCAGTATGACATCAGGCACTATCAGATGGGCAGGGATGTACTAAGGTTTATGCAGGTGTTACATGATGTGAGCTATATGTAACGTAAAAAGTTGGGTACGCCCTGATGGTGGAATTTTCCAGATATGCTTTGGGGATCTGAGTATTTACTATTTTACGCCTAACTTCTTTATGGTCGGTACATCAGGTTTTGTAACGTTTAAACCTGTCGTTAATAGCCGGGACAATTGTAGGGGAGGCTCATTAATTTAGGGAGTAGATATATGTTCTGAACTTACTACATCTAGAATGTACTTAACCTTTGATTAATGGGGTACAATCACCTATGACTCGCCAGCTCAAGGGGTATTTTTTCAAAGTTCTTGGTCTTACAAATCTATTACACTTGCATTATTAATACGCTCCTATTTGTGTTAACTCTATCAACCTCAAATAGAAGTGGCGGCTTGTGAGCGTGTGTGCATGCTGAATATAGATAGACTTACTGATTTGGTTGACAGCTAGCTTGGTGACGGCACACTGCCAATTCTTGTGAAGTGACTACAGGTATGCAGGTGACATAACTACATGATGGATGATTCCAGAGAAGAGATTTCGAGAGAGGATAATTCGGTTCAAGCTGTTCGGGTTTTTACTGTCGACTTTGAAGTTGACGATGCAATAATCAAACAGGCAGTTCAGGATTTTACAGAGACCAAGGTTAACTATATACGTCGACCCAGAAGACAACAACATCGCAGGGCTGGCTGTGGTGGTCGTAAAGGAAAGAGGAACATTTTCAAGCATAGAATGGATATTAAAGAAGTTAATTTGGATTATGATGATCTCTGCATTAGGGTGGCAAGCTTGCAGAGAAGGGTTGTTGTTGGGAGGTGGGTATTCCCGGATAGAGAAGATTTTGACACTGCTACTTGGATCAACCAGAAGTGGAACTCCATTATTGGTTATACGCCCAAGGTTAGTAAGCTACTAAATGGTTGGTTCAGTGTTCATTTCATGGACGAGAAGGATGTGTCTAAAATCTCGGGGCGAACATGGGTTCGTGGCAGAAGTTTCATGCAGATCATGCCATGGTATATCAGTTTCAACCCCGTTCTAGAGGCTCATCGTAGCAGAGTGGTATGCGTAAAACTTCCAGGATTACCACTTGAATTATGGACCCTTAAGGCTCTGAGGTCGATTGGAGATTCGATTGGCTCCACCAAGTATATAGATCCAAGTATTATGGGGGCAGCTAACAAGAGGATCGCTTGGATTCTGGTGGAGGTGGATTACGTGGGTGGGCTTCCAGGAGATATTGACCTTATATGGAATAACAGAAGGCATCTTCAACGAATTGATTTCTGGGGAATACCTTTTCGTTGCTTGATATGCCATAAAACGGGTCATCTCAGAGATCATTTCCCGTTAAGATTGTGCATAGCGAGGGCAGATCAGTTGGTGAGGGCATCGGATGGTGATCGTCGACATAATACTGCTACAACCTCGATGGGTGGCCAGCAACCAGGTATTACTGTTAACTCCTCCTCTGATGATGAAGCATATATTACAGCGGATGGACAACATGAATTCTCAGTTCCCGATTTGGTGATCCCTTCTAATTTGGCTAGTCATCCATCCATTGCTAGGAATCTATATAGGGTTCTCCAACCCGAGTCTCAACATGGCACTAATGCTGCCCTATCCATACGTGATGATTCTGATGGCCCGGTTTCATGTCCCTCTTTTGCTCCCTCTGACCCATCCTTTCTCGCCAAAAATCCCATCTCATTGCCTGATCAAAGGAACGAGCAGAACCCCGACAATAGGCCAATGAATGTGGTTGTCTCTGGAAATACTAGATCTATGGTCCCCATTCACATTGCTAGCCTTTTTTCTACTAGAAATGACCAACCTTTATATAAATCGTCCAGTCTTGTTGGGGGGCAACATCCGAGTCTGAAGATTGGTAGCTTTCTGGATGACTGTGATGAGATTGGGTCCGTGCATGTTGGGGGGGAATCTTCACAAGTCAAAGTTCGTAGTCTGCTTGATGACAATGAAGATGAGGGGAAATATCTTGGGTCTCCTCAATGTACTCCGGACAAATCTGGTACCATCAACCTATCAGACTCATCTAGGAATTCCATTGGCAGTGATATTAATTTTCTTATGAGAAACTCCAATCTCGATCTAGCTGCCCTGACGGTCTTTGATAAACCAATTTCCACAAAAACAAAGCAATCTCCTACTTTATCGGATGCCATAAGATCCATCAAAAAGAAGGCAAAAGGTGCATGTAGCAGGAAAAAGGAGAAGCTAAAATCGATCTCTCTGTTCACTGATGATGAAGCGGGTCTTTCCGAGGTTCCCATCCACAGAAATGTCGGCTCGCACAACAACACCAGGGCACTTAGAGCAAGCAACCCTTGTTCCTCTTCTCCATGACTCATATTATCTCATTAAATATAAGGGGGTTGGGTGATGCCCCCAAATTTCATTTCCTGAAGGAATTATTTGTATCTAAGAATCCATTTATTTTTTTTGGACAAGAGACCATGTCAGATAGAACAAAGGCCATAAATTTGTTTTTAAAAATCAAGAAAGACTGGCATGTTGCAACGACTAATTCGAGTGGTAGATCTGGGGGTATGGTAGTTATGTGGCACCCAGTTCAGGCATCTTTCAAAGCTTTCAGCTTCTTCGGCGGTATATTGCTATGTGGTCGCCTCAGAGGTATGGACTGTACATTTAACTTGATTAATTTATATGCGCCATACTCAAATAGGAAGGTTTTTTAGGATAGAATGCAGGTGGCAGGTATCTTAACTCTTCCAAATCTTATAATTATGGGTGATTTCAACTCTACTATCAATGCTGGTGAAACCTGGGGCAATAAGGCTCGTATGCATCCTCTGGATGGGTATCTAAATGACATATTTTTCTCACAAGGGTTGGTGGATATTAGACCACACCCTCTTGCGCCTACATGGACCAATAGAAGAGCGGCTGGCAATTTCATAGGGAAAAGGTTGGATAGGGTGTTGGTTAAGGCTACAATCATGGACATATTGGGTGGTCCCAGATCTTTCATTATTGCTTCTGACATCTCCGACCATATGCCCATTACATTCACATGGACCAATTTTAGATTGGGTAAGGGGCGTCCTTTCAAGTTCAATAGAATATGGTTGGAGGACCCGGAATATATCAGCAATGTGGAAGGGATTTGGAGAGAGGATTGCGATCCCATGCTGTCTGGGGTCTGGGATTCCTTTCATTATAGGCTACATAAAATTTAGGCTATGTCCAAGACTTGGGAACGTGAGAAGAAGATGAAACTGAGAGCGAAATTCAGGGTGATACAGATTGAGATGGAAAAGATTATTAATTCCTTTCTTACTATATATCTGGATGAGCAAACACTTGACAATCTGAAAAGCCTGGGGGCAAGAAAAAGAGATATAATACGGATAGAAGAGATCACCTGGAGGTTAAAGAGAAGGGTTCAATGGCTTGCTGAGGGGGATCAGAACACCAAATTTTTTCATAAGTGTGCAAATGAGAGAAAATGTAGAAATGCCATTTGGCGTATCAAAAAATCGGATGGATATTTTGTGCATACAAGCCAAGAAATAAAAGAGGAGGCTCTCACATATTTTGCAACATTCTACACTAGACAGAATGGAATAAGCAAGGATAATCAGGTATGGCTTCTGGAACATATCCCTCGATTTTTTGATGATGATGCTATTTCCTTATTGGATAATGTTATCACAGGGAATGAAGTTTTAAAGGTCCTAAAAACTTTCTCTAGAGATAAATGTCCGGGGCCGGATGGGGGGCCTACGGAATTTTTTGTCCATTTCTTTGATCTTATGGGTGAGGAATTAACACGGGTGGTTGAGCAAATCTGAATCCGGGGATACATACCTCCCAATCTCAACTCCACGTTCATTGCTCTTATACCTAAGAAGGATGATCCCCAAAATTTTACAGATTTCAGGCCGATTTCCCTTTGCAATGTCCTCTACAAGATTACATCAAAAATTATAGATGAACGCTTAAAGGATACTTTGTCTACCTTTATCTCAAAGGAACAGTATGGTTTCCTAAAGGGTTGATATATTCATGACGCCACGACAATTGCACAAGAAGTCTTGCACTCCATGCATACGGAGAAAAGGGAGGCCATCATGATGAAGGTAGATATTCACAAAGCTTATGATTATGTTGATTGGGCTTATATCAGGTTGGTTGTCATGAAGGTAGGACTCCCCATTGGGATTATAAGGTGGATTATGTCCTGTATTACCACTGTCAATTATGCAGTGATCATAAATGGGGTTCCTACAACCTTTTTTGCTACTAGTCGTGGACTCAGACAAGGATGCGTGATGTCTCCATTAATATTCATTTTAATTATGGATGGATTCAGTTGTCTTCTACATAAGGCGGTACAACAGGGACATACAGTGGGCTTGTCCTTCTCCAACACGGTCGCTTGTTCGCACTCCTTATTCGTTGATGATCATATCCACCAGAACCATTGGATCTATGTACATCTTTTTTTTACATGCTTTGAATCGGCTACTGGTTTGGCCATCGACAAGAACAGGTCTTTTATCATATATGAACATGGAGACCAAAGGGAGCTGGCTTTCATCGCAGATATTCTGGGTGTTGAGTTAAGAGAAGCCTCTGTAGGTTTCACATATTTGGGTTTTAATATTAAACCATGTGGTTACAAGAACAGTGACTGGATGTGGCTCATTGACAAGTTTAGAAGGAGGATCTTCAGATGGACACACAAGCGGTTGTCTTTGGGAGGTAGGCTCATTATGGTACAAGCTGTTCTCTCTCAGATGATGGTATATTGGTGTCATCTTTATTACTTACCAGATGGTATTATTAATTTGATCAATTCCATTATTGCAAAATTCCTATGGGGCGGGGCACAGATGCCACAAAAAATACATCTGTGCAAACTACAGATACTTTGCACGCCAAAGGACCATGATGGATGGGGTATTCTTGATACGAGGAATTTCAACAAAGCACTGCTCATTAAGTATTTTTGGAGAGCTCTTGGTGGGGATGGTATCTGGAACGATGTTATCAGATGTAAATATATTGTGGGTGACGGTTTTCATCAAATTCTTGCCTTACAATTTTCGCACCCACGTTGCATATCTGTCATTTGGTGCAGCTTCGAGAAGGTTATCACTCATATGGCGGATAGAATGGCTTGGCTCTTCCGAGATGGTGGACGTATCCCGTTTTCTTTCAACAAAGTTATTGGTTTTCCCCCACAAGCTGGCCCTTCACCGCAACTCATACACAGGCTTGCCCACCGGGGTATTATGTATCTTGCACAGACTATTCGTCAATGGTCCCATGGGGCTCCCATATTTAAATCTGCTGCCCAAATGGATTTGAGAGAGATGCAGGATGATGAATGGGAGGTTTTCAGAGACAGTTTATGGGCTGCGGGTTTCTGCTGGGATTCCGGAGGTGATTTGGTAGTCTGGGATGGCTCCATGAAGGATGGAGTCCCGATTGTCAAAGATATATACAGGGGACTTAACATGGAATCATATCAGGGGCAGATTAATAGATCCTTCTATATGTTTTGGCGGAGGAATATCCCCACTAAGATCGTGCTCTTTGGTTGGTTGGTATGGAAGGACAAGGTCCTTACCGGAAATAATTTACTGAAGAGGGGATATTCTGGCCCATTCAGATGTCATATTTGTTCTGGGGATTTTGAATCCAACGAACATCTATTCTTCAGATGTCCTATTATAATTAAATTATGGAGGCTCTTATCTGTCCATTTCATGGGCCCTTCATGGTCCCCGAATGACTTCATATCAGTGGTAACGGAATGGGACAAGTTAAAAGGAAAATTCAGATCTCTTCCTTTTTTCTTTATTTAGGAGGTATGGCTAGGAAGAAAAAAATTGATATTTGAAAATGTTCCCTTTCAGATTCCATGTATTTATGTTGCTATTTGCAAATGGTTGGAGGATCGTCCTACGAAAAATATGCCTATTATGGACTGCTCCATACACATCAAGCCACATTAAGTGGCTATCCCGACAGTTTATTTTGATGGTGCTTGCATGGATGGCGTTATGGGGTGTGGCACATGGATCAAGATATCTCAAAGGGAAAGGGTTCATATTCACTAGAATGCTGGACATGGAACCAACAACAAAGAGGAAATCATTGCTCTATGGGGAGGCCCGTGTTTTGCTATCTATTTACAGCTGAATGATATTCATGTATATGGCGATTCAAAGACTGCTATTGGATGGATCACTAATCCTCAGGCTAACATCCCTACTGGACTTCAAGGCTGGGTTCTTCGAGCTCGGCAGTTATGGTCTCTTCTCAATAGGCCATCTATCTATCACATATATAGGGACAACAATACTAGGGCATATGGTCTTTCCAAAAAGGGTTTAAATTCTATTTTTGGCATCATGCAGGTACAGCTGTTTAGAGATGGCTCTCTTTTCTGGCAATCTGATATTGCCATTCCTTAAAAATGGATTCAGTAGTGGTTTTGGGTTTTTGTTTAGAAATTTTGGTGGCAAAGGTTTTTCTATGCAGGATTATTTTTGTTTAGTTCTACTTCTACAAGCAAGCGTGGATATATGTAATCATGTGGGCATATTGTCTATTTCTCTACTACAGACGAGCGTGGAAATGTGTATTCATGCGAGCCGGAAATCATAATATACAGATGGTTCTGCTATCATGGGAACGACATTATTTATGTTATACATCTCTTTCTATCCCTACAGATGATCTGGATTTCGTACATTGACTACACATGCTTGGACCATTATAATTTCACAAGTCCACTTCTTATCTCTTGCGCGCGGATGCAACAGGATTTCTACAAGCGAGCGTGCTAAATATTCGCAAGTGAGCCAGTCCGATCCATAAAAGGGAATGCACTGCTTCTGGGTTTCTGTCACTTCATTCAGGAATATCCCTTCCTTTGCAAATCACATACAAGCTATATGCTTCTATTTTTCCATCCATGTTTTTTTCATTATAGCTTTCTGATCCACACGTTTCTCATATGCCACAATGGATCGATATCGCTCAACATCCTGCAACTACAATATACAGACAACTGTTTCTATTGCTTATACTCTGGGTTATTTCATATCATGTTTATATCTTTTATTCATCTACTGAATCATTATCCTTTTCTATCTCCTTCTTGCTTCATGAGCTGAGATTTTTGTTATGGACACAATATGTTCTGATATGTGGAGGCCTTTATTATCCTGCTCTTCTTCTGGGAGCAATGCATCATCTTTTGGCCGTCTTTGGTTGTATCTCGCTGTTTGGTTTTACAGCTAGAAATGTTCTGATTATGTACTGTTTATAATTATATTTAACAGTATTTTTTTCTTCTGAAAAAAAAGTGTTTTGTTTTATAAATTTCTTCCTAGTAGATTTTTTTGTACTGTCCCACATTAACGCCTACTAGCCTTTTCCCTAGGCCTTTTAGTTTTGGTTTTTCCAAAAAAGATTATTTTATTTTTATTTAAATCACACTTTTCTCTCATATAATGCTTCATTTAGCCCCACTTATTATTTATCTCAAACTAAATAATTAACACGATCTTTCTCTCTCATTATGTTAATTTAATTTCTTTTTAATTATTATCTTCTAGGGTTTTTGGGATACTTGTAGGGAACATCCATCATGTGGACTTGACCACCAACAAAATTTTCAAAGATTTAAATAAGTCATCTATACTCTAGTGCTATTTCCATAATACCCCAAACAATTTTTTTAGTAATTCAATAATAGAAACCAATATTACATCATCACACCAGTCCCATCATGGCTTTCAACGTTTTTCCATCCAATAATATTTCAATGCCTAAAAATAGTAAATTCCTAAAAAAGAAATACATAGGGGTGTTACATCTTCACCCCATAAAGTAAATGCCTTCCTCAATGTTTCCTTAATTCCACATTTTCTAAAAATGGGAAGGAGATTGTGCGTCCATTTCTTCTTTAATTTTCACTACAGTCTCTTCAGTACTAATGTGCTTCCATTGCACTTTATTTTATATTATAACTTAGTTATATAGTAAAGCATACTCTTATCTTCATTTCTTGCTCAGTGTCTATCATAGTTCATACCTGCTAAATAGGACTCTTCGCAATTTATTTCATCCATTCCACTAAAGGACCATCAACATAGACCCAACAAAACTATCCACATACCTCCAACAAGGTCAAAAACATAAATATATCATCACAACATTAAAATATCGTCTTTGGTACATTTATTCATGGTTATGCCAAGTGATATGAACACTACTTAATATCAATTTAAAAATATGCATTCGAAATTTTATTTTCATATCACTTGCATAGAGATAATAATAATTAAAGGAATTTTTATAGAATTATATTTTATGTTGTCATTTGGATATCATTGTATCAAATATGTATCTTCTATATTTTCTAATTTCATGTCTTTTATGTATTTTCAATTTGACCCCAAAGTGGACTTAGTCATGTCCATATTCATTGTTTTTCCACTTGTGACATATATGATCACATCCACAAACGCTAATCCATATTTATATGAGGAAACAAAATACATAGAACTAATAATACCAAGACAAGTAATTAAGGGGTATCTTGGCATACTCAAGTTTCACGGTTGAAAAAAAAAATGTATTTCACATATTTACAATTTTTATTTTATTTTAGTTTAGTTTAATTTTTTTATACCACGGTTTGGCCTACATTCCATATTATTTAATTAGATTATGAACATATTACCTTTATATATAACCATTGAGTTTTTTTTCTTTTGTATGGTTGTCTTAACACTCATTTGGTTTAGGGAATTTATTTCATCACTCCTAGAAATTCTCACACACACACGTGTATATCTATTAAAAAAATACATCAATTAGAAAAATTTAAGTTTAAGGATTTTCCTACATAGAAATTTGTGAATATATCTTGCATACTTTATAAGGCCACTCTAGGAACTTCCATCAATGTTACCAAGTTATCATGTGAAATCATTGTAACAAATCCATTTTATTCCCATTCCTGGTTCAATAAAAATCTAATTTGTGAAGTTTCTCACGAACCAACAATACTGATCTCTAATCCCATAAAATTTTGAGACTATTTCATTCTTAATATTGTCGCCAATTTAGGATTTTGTAGCCCCTTTTACAATATAATTCAATTATTCTTAAGGATTTACATTCTTTCACTCTTGATTTTAGCTTTCATCCATTTTACTCTTATCCATCTCTGTATAAATCTTACAGGTTGTACATATTTCTTACACTATCTCTGAGTGCCTTCATGCTCTTCTCATTTCTTGGGAAATTAAAATGCCACTCTTACTATTATTTTCATCTTGATAGTCCCCAATTATTTTATCTAGTTTGTTATTTTCATGATTTATTTTTCTTCTAATATAAATTTACAGTGATATTCTATTGTCTCATGCTTTTAACACCTACTTAGCAACTAATTTCCATATGTGACTATCCCATTTTTGTAAAGTATCATTTTATCAACCAATCTCTTGGTTACCATTTATTTACCTATATATGTTAGAGGACCATTTCATCTTTCCATTTTACCATTGACCAATTTATTTCCTATTTTGTTCTTTTATCACACTATGTGATCCCTTTATTGATGGTATTCATACATTTAAACTTAAAATTTCTAGTCCACGAGGGAAGCAATTCCCCAAAGATATATTGTTAGCATATATTTCCTTGATATAAATGTTTCAATTGTTGCAATATTAATCTTAATTATGCTAAAAGAGATCATTTTTTTAGTATATTTTCTATTGTGCTACATCTTAATTGTTGTTCTATGGGTGTTTATATACCTTAAGGTGTCTTGTGTTTTATATATGAACTGCTTGCTCCTAGTTCGTAGGGTCAATGTATTTCTTATATATATATATATATATATTCCATTTGAATCTGACATGTATATGTGGGAAACTCAATTTGAAAATAATATGTTCATAAGAACACTTTGTATTCTTGATTCATAATTTATGCTCTTGCTTTCTTACTGTATTCTTAATTAGTATTGTAAGTTATTATACCACTTTAAATAATATTTCTAGCATATAAGGCTTACTCAAGCCTTTTTCAGTTAGATGGTTTCTTAAGGTTCCCTTCGACTCTATCTCTTTCTCAAATATAACAGTAGTACATACAATGATTATGTGTAAGCATGCATATTACTTAGTTTTTTTTTATTCTTTTCAACACTCCTTTTTCATTATGTGTTAAAGTCTATCCGTAAGCAATTAAAGACATCTTTTCACTATTTTTTTTGTTTATAAGAGTACCACATTCCTCCCTAGATATGTTAAATAGTAATTACTTGATATAGTCTATAATAACACTTGCTTTAGTATCTATTCTATTCTTAATCTTGTGATACTACATGTTCCCTTCTATAATCGATATTTTAAGGCTCACCACCATGTAAGGAATGAAATAATTTATCTTTACACTTGTTGTATTTCAATTAATAATTACCTATTATACATAGGCTTTACATCCCTTTATGACTTATTTTTAACACTTGCATATAAAATTCGTGATAATAGTTTTTGTGAACTATTCTTGTGCATCTCTCTGCATCTCTCTCTTTTTGTATGGGTATTGGATTTAACATATAAAAGTTCATATTCTTCCAATGAGTTCCTTAGACTCTAAGGTATGTAGGCCTATACCAATAACAATTGGTCAATTCTCATTGATTATTTGGCATAACAACATTGGGAGAAGCTAGATTATTAGTGTATATGTTTGCCCTTCTTACATCATATTAAAAATTGACGAGAGCAGAGATACACACACAAATAATTAATTTATATATCTTCAAATAATCAGAGATACATCAAATATATATAGGTGAACTAATCCTAATCTTAGAGAGAGAAGTTGAGAGAATCTCTCAACTTCCTCAACAACCCAATCCAAACTAAGTAAGCCTAATAATGGAGGCATTATCTCAAACACCCCCCTTTAATGCCTACATTACAAAAATGGAGAACACACTAATTTAATACAAACATTTTTCTGCCCTGGTCTTCATTAACATTTGTACCCACTCTGAGATCTCATAGGACACGCTCTTTTCTCCACCATTTTCGAGCTACCATTCAACCCATTTAAAATACATTTGTTTCTGACCAGCAATAATGAACTTTGCAAGATCAATAGTATTGACAAATCGGCTCGTCGGGGCTTCTGCGATAGAGCTGACAAGTGATGAACCATCCTATGGACCAATCACCATCTGTCGGATATTTCGCTTTTGGCTATCCATCAGTAGCTAGGAAAATGGTCTGAATACTAAATGTGTTCAAGAGCTAATCTAACAACTTGACCTACTTCACATCATACTGTAACCTGTAACTGATGCTCCTTGGCCCGTAGCACAACAAGATTAGCATATAACAAATTCACACAATCAAATTAGCCAAATTTTCTCTCGTCCGTGTAGAACGTCAAGAATGACTAATTTAAATAATGCTAATTTGTTCATAGTTGGTTCTGCACTACAAATCTCACAACAGCAAAATTTATGAAATTATCCAAACATCATTCAAATAATTAATAAAATAGGCAACAACTTTCACTGCATTTTTGACTGCTAAATTAGTGAATATTGCAGCTTCATTTTGTTGGCTTGATCCCCCCAAGATTGCACTAAACAAGCTACAGACTGTGTGAATTCCATTGAATGTAAAAAATTAAATGTGGAATACTGAGAGTATTTGAGAAGAGGGATTGCACAACGGTAAGCAACAGTCCAATGATTGCCCCTGCCAGAGCTAAACTTATCCACGGCAACGAGAGATGGTCCTTCATGAGCTCAGCAAATGAGCACATTCAATCTTGGTCAATATTAATAATCATCACACCTGATTTTCATTCTGTAAGACAAATAGAAATTCTACAAACGTTCGCTATGTTTAGAAGTCTATTTTCAAACTATCGACTCAAATTTTAACAAGATTATTTATCATCTTTCCATACTTTGAACCATGGAAATTATTCAAAAAAAAAAATCTTCAGGCCGGACGGCATGTATCTCCTCTGACGATAAAACTTGTAGCATCGCAGGCACCGGCAGCCCAGTATGAGAAACCCTATGTCTTTTCCTTAATGGTAGGCACATATTTCTAGTCGCACAACACCCGCAGCCTCAGGCGTTTCTTTATGCATCAAACAGAACCAAATTTCCCTTCGTGAATGAGGCTGCCTAGAATCCTCCACCATTGCTTTGAAATTTGGGCCGACCAGCATTTCTGCAGATCCACCATGGCGCTGAGGAACGTCCAATTCATTACAAACAGGAACTGAAGGCATATTGTCAAGCTGGCTACAATTCTCATTCTGTTGGCTACGGTGGAGCTCCCATTCCTTAATTGCCCAACTGTACAAGATAACATAAATTTGCTCCTCAGCCTCCTTTCTGGTAACGATACTCAGCTCGTCTCAACTAATTATAAAATTGTTACTCAACATTTATGCACTATTCGAATGCCTCGGATGACCCTTCCTCCACAGCGAATTCTAGAACAATTTTCTTAAAATTAAATCTCCTTCAACAATGACACTGGAAATCGAAATCAAATAACAGCTTTATAAAACACATAAAATATTTCACTCAAACTTACACACATAAATTCACATAGTAATCTACACAAATCCTATTTCTGTAAAATCAATTATCACAATTTCCTCTTCATTTTCCTGAGCACTCCCGTGAGGGATTAAGCTCAGCTTGGCTCTGATACCATATTAAAAATTGAAGAGAGCAGAGATACACACACAAATAATTAATTTCTATATCTTCAAATAATCAGAGATACATCAAATATGTATAGGTGAACTAATCCTAATCTTAGAGAGAGAAGTTGAGAGAATCTCTCAACTTCCTCAACAACCCAATCCAAACTAAGTAAGCCTAATAATGGAGGAATTATCTCAAACAGTATGGGTATTGGATTTAACATATAAAAGTTCATATTATTCCAATGAGTTCCTTAGACTCTAAGGTATGTAGGCCTATACCAATAATAATTGGACAATTCTCATTTATTATTTGGCATAATAACATTGGGAGAAGCTAGATTATTAGTGTATATGTTTGTCCTTCTTACATCATATTGAACAAAAATGTGCATCTAATAGTAGGTATTACAACATTTACAACCTATACACTAATAGTTGTTTCAATTAAAAAAAAAAGGTTCTATACCCCCTTTTTTCCACCTTTTTGAATTTAGGCTTATTTCATTCAGTAGCCTATTATTTTTTAGAAGTATAATTATTGTGACACATTTTACCAATTTACTTTTCTTATAGCTCTCACATCAAAATTGTAGCGATAGCAAGTATAAGATAATTGATACTTATATTCCTTAAACGATCTTGTAATTGTTCTCATACTAGTTAATTCTTGTTTTTAAAGTCTTTTATTGAGTCCAACAATTATATTTTCCATCTTATATTCCCCCATAGATATGATTTCTTTCAGTATTATAGACGTCATTTGACCGATAAGCCTCAACGTTCAACCTACACCTTAGATACAACATGTAACATACCCCTTTGTTTATTTTTTATTTTTTTAATGATAGTGTAATTATTTATGTATCATGTTCCTTTCTAAAAATATATATGAGCCTCCCAAATTCTCATGGTATTTTAAATCAATTTATGACTTCTAGGTTCTCCCCTATATTTCCATTCTATCCTTTCCTCAAAAGGTTACATGCAAAGTTATTTTTAATGAGAGGTTACCTTAGGGTATCCACCTTAGTTATCTAATGAGAGGTTATATAGATATATATATGTCCTTACCATGGTATATTTAATAATGTTCTAGAATTTATCAAACGAATTATGAAATGTAGTGGTTAGTCAAGCTTTGGAGCCTTAAGAACCTTGGGTAGCGTTTTTAATGGTTACCTCATACACATTGTAACTTTGGTTTATCAATTATAACATTGTGAATTGTCTTTCCAATTCCATACTTGATTCGCATGTAACTCTTTCGTGATGTCAACAGGGGAGCAATGATGAATGTACATGGAATTGTGTGCATCGAGCTGGACACATTGTCACGCATATCTAAACCATGTGATGTTCGTGTGAGATGTTCATGTGATTACCGTGTGTTTTCCGGATGGACGGTCTATATTATATTGGTGCAATATAATGGCTACCATTGATTATTAAAAAGCCATATCGTTTGAATTAGAATGACACTCATTTCATTTTGTGGTTTTTCTTTGTTTTATGGCGTCTTTCTCTCATGGAGCCGATTTAGAGAGGGTAGAGGTTCTCGAAACCTGGGGGCCATACTCAAAACTTAATGGTGTCTATATTATTCCTACTTTTAAATCTCACTGGCATTCCAGTTACCATGCAAAGGGAAAGAGTGAGAGTATTTTAGAACCAATGTTTTGAGACTTTATAGTATTTAGTGCTACCAGGGTTATTTTTTCTTATCTTATAACCTTCAAAAATGGGGTTTATTCCTCTTCGTGTGTTTTTATTTGTGTATTTGGCATCCTTACTTCTATGGACCGCTCCACAATGAAAATCGCCTGAGGTAAAAACTTGGGATTCCAATTATTGCTAAATTTACTCGTCGTTAACTAAATAGTTTTTCTTATGTCTCAGTATTCGTTTGTTCCCAACAACCCCAATTTAACATTTCCGGTATGTCAGTTTTCATCTTAAGGAGTTATTGGTTGGAGGATTCACTCTTCGTTGTTGTACGAAGAATGGTAATAATTTTCTTGGAAGTGGGTTTATTCCGCTTGCTCAATTTATGTAAATTTAATACTTCAGTTTTGGGAATATGGAATTGGAAATATTTGTTTACTTACATGACATTAATTTTCCTCTAAATTACCACTCCCTTCTAAAAGGTTCATTTTTTTGTCATTCTTCTACATTTTCTCTTTGTCACTGAAGTTGTGCATCTCCAATTTGTATGAGAATATGGACCCTACTCCTACTAGCGCTGTAACATCCTTAATCAAAAAAATTATGTAAATAAAGTTGATAAAGAAAAAATAATAACCATGGTCATAAGACACATATTCCAAGTTGAATTTTGGGAAAAAAATCCTATTGGGTGTTCATTTGGTTTATTATGGTTAAGGAAATTCTCAAAGGAAATGGAAAAGTCTTTGGGAAGGCAAAGTGACATTTATTGGAATTTATTTATGAAAGTAATGGAAATTAGCTGAAAAGCAAAGTGCAAGGTCATAGGTTTCATGTGAGGATGAAAATGAAGGAAAGTAATGGAAAATTGAAGAAATTAGAGGTCTCATTAATAAAAAGGCTTATGAGGGCTAGTTGGTGCCTTTTTGTTAGTTCGGTTTTTGAGCTCTCTCTCTATTCTATCTCTCATACAATCTTGGAAACTTATATGTTTCTTTGAGCACTCTAGCATCAAATCAAGGAAATGAAAAGGAAGGACCAACAAGGCAAAGGAAATAAAATATCAACAAAGGAATATCAGGATCAATAGGATAGAACAACTTTACTTACAGGTATCAGTTTGCATGTGTGATTTCTTTTCTATATTTGGCATGGATGATACATGAATATGTGTATTTGGTTCTCTTGTTTTCATTGGCATGGGATTTTATAGGTGTGACAATGTTATGCAACCTAGCCTTTCCATTTCCAGATAGCCATGGTGTGACGGGTTCTCTCATATCTGGTTAAACTATATTTCTAGATGGTTTCGATATTGAGTGACGAGGTGTTTGAAAGAAATAGCACATGACATAAGAATCTATGAACCAGATTAGGATTGTGGTAAAGCCAAATTTTTTGTACCTACTTAGGCCCATGAATCCTTGACTAGTGGCTGGCATGATATATGGTAAATAATAGAGGTGTTTACCCTTGATTAGGCCTCGGAATCCTTGACCAATGTATGGCAGGATATACGATAAATAGTAGATGGCGGAGTCTCCATTAGGCCTAGGAATCCTCGATTGGTGTAGGTGGAGAAATCTAGTGTAGGTGGAGATATCTGGTGGCATCCATGCTTATTTAGGGCCTAGTGATCTGGTGGAGATTACGATAAAGCCTAAAGAAACCTGGTTTGGTTGGTTTTGAGTCCCAAATTTATATTTGGAATATGGAACATGGGTGATTGGATAAAATAGAGTTTTGGTTCAACCAATTTATGGTTGGGCGGTTCATTGAAGTACTATATACCTGGTTGCATTTTCCAATCATTAATATGATATTCTTCTCCTTGGTATTTTATGTGGGAATTTAATGGCTTATATCTGGATTTTATGGTTATTATATTCTTTTTATTTTTGTTGGTTACATGTTGGTTGAGAGTATGTTTTATGAAAAAATTGTTGTTTGGTTCTCATGATGTTTTGATTAGAAAATGGATATACAATGGATATATGTCCCAGTAAATGATAATGCAACTATTGTGATAAGGGAGCAATTCTTCTTTACAAATCTGAGATAATTATGACACCATTATGCTTAGAACTAATTTTATGTCCTGTAGATTACATATTTGCGACAGCTTTGATGGAATTCCCGTCATGGATAGTAGGGGTCAGGTCGATAATTTATATCAAATTTTGCATTGATATATTTTTTCCCATGTTATTTATCATTTCTGAAGTTTTCATGAAGTGATGGGCAATGGCCTTAGTCCTGGCCTTGAAAAATTTTCACAAAATCTAGGGTCACTAGCATAAAACTAGCTGGAAAAGTCCATAGTCACTCGCATGCCTTATTGTGGGAGAAAATGGAAGCTGTCAGTCACTTGTAGGGATTATCATGGGAGTGATTGATGGTCCGAGTAAGTCAAATGATGAGTTATCTCAGGGGTTGACTAAGTGGAAGGATTGGTTGGCTCCAGAAGCGTTTATACCATATGTGGAAGTAAAGGCTGTTTTTTTTGTATCATTTCCACTTCCTTGAGGTGATCTAGGAGGTTTAATCACATCATTGTATTTTTTCATCACATGTTTACCCTAATGGAACATTTATATTTGGTGTATGTGGGATGGGTGTTTTAAACACTGGGATTAGATCATGGTTAACCCCTTCGACTATATGGGCAGTGTGTTGGTCATATATATATATCGATTTCATATATGTTTTGTATTCTTGTTTTCTATGTGCTTGTTGTGTATGTAAGGTGGTATTCATGGTTGTAGTTGTGTGACCATGTTAAAGTTTATGATGTCGTTAATTGGATGTGATCATCATGATTGTATGGTAGTTATGCGTTAAGTATGATTATTAGGGTTTACATATTGTTATACATACATTGACATTGTGATATTTTTCTTGCATGAGGTCATGGTATGTGGTTGGTATGGTCATGCATTGATATGTGGATATCGGTTGAAATAATGTTTATCACTATTATGATTATTATTATACATGTATCTTGCTAATATCATTCATATTGTAGATGCGATATCCTCCCATGAACTATATTGAGCTATGTTGATTATGCTATGTTTGGTTTAGCTGACATGGCATACTTACAGGAAGAATAACAAAGGTGACTAGGTATATGGTAGACTAAAGTTGATGATATTATCCCTATGGATCAGATGAGCAGCATAGTGGCAGGAATTCCTATGACTTACCAAACACATTAAGAATCCTAATGGAAAAAATAAGGAGTTGCAAAGAATATAATGACAGAATCAGGTAGGCATAAAATCAACAAGCAGGAGTTAATGGAGTAATCCTTCAGAGTTTTTTAGAATTGTAGATATAAGGACCACTTTAGACCAGTCATATGGAGGAGGACGAGACTAATGGGGAATATGGAAGTAGATATCATTGTAGGCATAGGTTGGATAGTGGTGACACGATGAAATATGGGAGCCTCCTAGGTACTCCATATTGGAGAGTTAATGGACACAAGTTTTACTCTAGTTTTGGTTCTGATAGGCACTACGATTGTCATCGTTATCATCCTCAATGGAGGAGTGGCAGGGGGTATTTTCCCAAAGAGTTCAATAAATTAAAGCCACTTATATTTGATGGGGATTTGAAGAAGTTCGAATATGAAGAGGAATGGTTACATGGGATGAAGAAATTCCTTGAGTTGCACGAGTACAAAAATAACATGAATGTAAAAATAGATATATTCATCCTCAAAGGGAAAGGATGTATCTCATGGTAAGATGTCAAGAAGGTCAAGGACATTAGGATAGAATACATGAGTTGGAATGAATTCAAGAGACTCTTCAAGTAGAAACACTTGTCAGAGAGGTACTATGGCAATAAAGACAAGGAATTATACTACTTAAAAATGGGATCGATGGAAGAAGAGGAGTATATGACCAAGTTATTGGAGCTATTGAGAAATGTATCGTATATTAAGGATTGAAAGGCTAAAGTTGAGAAGTTTGTCAGTGAATAAGCATTATCATTTATAGATCATATTGAGTATGATGAGCCTTGTTCATTTACAGAAATTATTTAGAAATGGAAGCATTTTTATGGGTAGTCAAAGTGTAAGAAATAATATCAACAATGTCAGAAAGGGAAATATAAAGCCAAAGGTAAATAGTAGGAAAAACGAACAAGACCTTTGGATGCATAAGAGACAGAAAAGGTTGCACCTAACAAGAATTTCAACATAGTTACACATGGGCATGGTTCACAGTAGTAGAACATAGTTAATTGTACATTCTTGTTGCAGTGATGGACATATGGTAAAGAGCATCTTAAGAGATGTCCACAGAGTTAGCGTGGTAGTCCTTAGATTTATAGTGCACAAGAAATGCATATTTTTGGGGATGTTGGGCAAAGCATTCCTTATATATATGAAGCATTGGATAATAGGGAGGAATATCAACAAGCATTTATCATTTCTATGGACAATAAGCTTTGTGATCAATTTGTTTCTAATTTGATTGAACATGGATCTAATTATAATTATGTTAACCCTGAATTGATGGATACATGTGGTTTGAATAAACAAGTGGATGAAAAATCTTGGTTAGTGTAGTTGAATACAGGTACAAAGAAGAGAGTTCATCATTGGGTAAGATATTTTGCATTTGAATTGAGTGGTATTTCTACATCAACACATTTTAATGCATTTTTCTTGGGACCATATAGTGTACTTTGGGGTATGGAATCACTATATCTTCATAGGACTAAGGTAGAATTTTATGATAACACTATCGAGTGTTTGGATGAAAATGGAGAATAGATAATCTTATGGGGAAAGAATAAATAAACATTAGTTTGAATGGTTACAGCTATGCAGGAAAAGCACACATGCATAAAAGGATGTGTGCTATTTCGAGTGCATACTTCTAGTGATAAAGGTAAGGAGAATGAGGATGCAAAGATATTAAGGAGGTAACTGACCTTACAAAAATTTCAGGAAGTGGTCCCAAAAAATATTTTAGAGTTTCCTCCTCACATGGAAGTGTATTTTTATATTGATTTGGTACCAGGGGCAACACAAGAATCAAAGGAACCGTATAGGAGGAAAACTCCAGAGTTAGTAGAGTTAATGTTGTTATTGAAGGAAATGATTGAAAAGGGATACATTAGGCCAAGCATATCGCCTTGGAGCACATTAGTATTGTTTTTAAGGAAGAAGGATGGTACTCTTAGGTTATGCATTCATTACAGGAAGTTGAAAAATTTAACAATCAATAACAAGTATTTTTTGTTGATGATTGATGACTTGTTTGACTCGTTGAAGGGAACATCAGTGTTTCGAAAGATTGATTTAATATCTGGATATCATCAGGTATGAATCAAATAAGAGGATATTTACAAGGCATGTTTCAAGACCAGGTGTGGCCATTATGATTCTGTTGTAAATATATTCGGTTTGACTAATTCCATAGCTAATTTTATGTGCTTGATGAATAGTTTGTTGCATCCTTATATGTACAACTTTGTTATTGCATTCATTGATGAAATGTTCATATATTCTAAGAATGAGGAATAACATGCCAAGGATTTAGTAGCATTATTTAGATTCCTAAGAGAGCATAAGCTTCATGTTGAGCTTACAAAATGAAATCTCTTTTAGATATAGGTACATTATTTATGGCATGTTGTCTCCAAGGAAGGAATAGCATTGTATCCTGAAAAGATAAGGGCTATAATGGAATGGGAAACTCCTATAAAGGTGGATGAGGTTAGATCATTCATGGGATTAGAAGGTTATTATAGGAGGTTCATAATGAATTTCTCTCATGTTGCGTATTATATTACATCATTGTAGAGGAAAGGTAAGAAATTTGAGTGGACAAAGGAATGTGAAGCATGTTTTGGATAGTTGAAGCAGCTGTTGACAAATGATCTAGTGATAAATATTCTAGATATGGACAAAGAGTTTGTGGTATGTACCAATGCTTGTAACAGAGGACTTGGTGGCATCCTTATGAAGGAAGGATTCAGATTATGCTACAAGTCATCAAAACTAAATGAGAAAGACCATAATTATTTTACACACGATATTGAGTTGACAACCCGATTCTTGCGTTGAATATGTGGAGGAACTATCTTCTTCGCATGATTTTTGTATTGACGAGTGATCACAGTGGATTGAGATAAGTCTTTGAATATAATAATTTTAATTCCAATAAATATACATTGTTAGCCACGATCAGTGAGTTTGAATTTGAGATTAGGTACATCAAGGGTAAAGAGGACAGGGTTACAATGCTCTTTGTAGGAGGATATAGGTGAATCACATAGCAACTATGAGTTCTAATGGGAAAAAATTGGAGGATTGGATATTACAGGAAGAACAACAATATTAGAGGTACATGGTGTTGAGACACATGTTTAAACAGGTATGGGTAATCAGGATGATGATTATCATCTTACAACCAATGGTTCGATCAGATTTAGGGATAGGATATATATGCCAGACAACATTGAGCTCTAGAAGACTATATTGCAAGAGTTTCATGTGACATTGTATTTATGTCACCAAGGATATTAGAAGACATCAAAAACAGTGAATAAGTGTTATGATTGGCCAAATTTGAAGAAATATGAGGCAGAGTTTTTGGCTAGATGTTTGGATTGTTAGTAGGTAAAAGAATAATGTATGCATCCAGATGGAATAGTACAACATATTATAATTATAGAGTGGAAATGGGAGGTAATTTCTATGGAATTCATCACAGAGTTGTGGAGGACATCTAGGTAGCATGATTCCCTCATGGTTTTGGTGGAGAAGTTGATAAAGGTCATGCAATCCATTCTAGAGAATTCTACGTATTCAACTTGTGATGTGGCACATGTATTCATCATATATGTGATATGATACATGGTTTTCAATGAAATATTGTGTTAGATAGGGATGTTATGTTCACTTCCAAGTTTCTGAAGGAGTTGTTTTCATATTTAGAGATAGATTTGGCCTCCAGCACAACTTATCATCCTTATATAGATGGAAAAATAGAGAGGGTCAACAAAATTTTCGAGTACATGTTGAGGATGTATGTTATGCATCGACAGAGGAGATGGGAGGAGTACCTTATGTTGGTGGAATTTTCTTATATTAATGGATACCATGAGCCAGTGAGGATCAGTCTGTTTGAGGCACTATATGGGTGGATTTTTAATACTCCCATTAATTGGAGTGATCCCGTGAATATGGTGTTTATAGCACTGGATATGTTGGCAGAGATGGAATAATAAATGTAGGTAATCAATAATAATCTAAATCCAACATGTTGGGGAACAGGTGTACTTACATGTCTAGCCAAAGAATATCTCCTTAAGGATTGGATCGTTTGCCAATTTGGCACCTCAGTTTTGTGGAGTTTTCAATGTTGTTGAAAGGATTAGACTAGTAGGATATCAACTTGCACTACCTTTGCTAGTAAAATTCCATGGTTTTTTCCATGTGTCATTACTTAAGAAGTATGTTAAAGATTTGGATCATGTGATTGATTGGTATTTATTGCATATGGAGCTAGAAGGAAAATTCTAGTAGAAACTACAATGTATTTTCTAGTGAAATATGTGCATACTATAAAACTTAGCAATTAGTCAGGTTAAATTGTAGTGGAAGAACTATGGCTCTGATGAAGCTAAATGGGATATGGTGGATAAGATGAGGGGTATGTATCCTTCTTTATTCGTTGGTTGACAAAATTTTCTTGGTATATATTTTTGTGTGATTTTTTGGTATATGTACAAATGTATATGGATGTAAATATTTCCATTAAATATGTTATAAAGCTCCAATAAGTGGTATGGGTGTCATGTCATTATGATTTTCATGTTGTTACGTTGATTTTCTTCTTAGCGATTTGATCATTTTAAATACTGAAATGAACTAAGTTATAAATCGCCATGGGAAGTATGTTTTGATTCAGCAATCTTTTTGGTTGTAGGTGTCAATGAACATTGAGGATGTTGTTCCCCCAAAGGGGAGGGTTATGTAACATCCCTGGTCAAAATGTTAATATAAATATCGTCACTAAAGGAAAAATAATAACCATTATCATGGGACATGTATTTCAAGCTGAATGTTGGGAAAAACATCCTAGTGGGTGTTCATTTTTTTTATTATGGCTAAGGATAATGATAAAGGAAAAGTGGCATTTACTAGCATTTATTTATGAAAGTAATGGAAATTAGGAGAAAATGAAGGTGAAAGGTCACATGTTCCATGTGAGGAGGAAAACGAAGAAAAATAATGGGAAATTTAAGAGATTAGATTCCTTATTGATAAAAAGGATTCTGAGGATTAGTTTGTACATTTTTTTTATTCATTTTTGGAGGTCTCTCTCTATTCTCTCTCTCGCACACTCTTCTACAGTTAGATTTTTCCTAGAGCACTCTAGCATTGGATCGAAGAAAAGAAAAGGAAGGACCAAGAAGGAAAATCAATGCAAAGATCAAGCAAGGGAGAGTAGGATCAAGTGGCTACGACGGGTTTACATCCAAGTATTGATTTGCATGTGTGATTTCCTTGCTATATTTGGCATGCATGGTATATCATGTGTGTATTTTTTCTCTTTCTATCATTGGCATGGTATTTTCTATGTGTGACATTTTTCTTCATCCTATCCTTGCCATTTCTAGATAGCAATGGTGATGGGTTCTATCATTTTTGGTTAATCTAGATTTCTGGATGTTTTCAAAAATAATTGAGATGGTCTCTGAAATAAATAACACATGGCCTAGGATACGTAAAAGCTATTGGGATTGCGGTAAAGCTATATTTTGTGTACCTTTGTAGGACTAGGAATCCTCGACTCATGAATGGCAGGATATATGGTAAAGGTTAGAGGTGTGCATCCTCAATCATGCCTACAAATCCTTGACACAGGGTATGAAAATATATATGGTAAATCCTAGAGGGTGGAGTCTCCATTAGGCCTAGGAATCCTAGACGGGTGAATGATGGGATATATGAGAAAACCTAGAGTCTAGGAGGCAGCAAAATTCCTCATGGTATAAGTGGAGAAATCTAGTGGCATCCATGCTTGTTTAAGGCATAATGATCTGGTGGGGATTGTGGTAAAGGCTAAAGAAACTTGTTTTGTTTTTTTTTTAGTCCCCCATTGATGCTTGGAATATGGAATGGGGGTGATTGGCTAAAAGAACGATTTAGTTCGACCAATCTGTGGTCGGGTCATTCGTGAAATTCCCATACCTAGTTGCCTTTTACATTCATTAATAGCAGCTCCTTCTCCTTGGTATTTTATGTGTGAATGTAATAGTTTATATGTGGATTTATTGGTTGTTACATCCTTGTTATTTTTGTTGGTTACATGTTTCTTATGGTTATTTTCTATGACAGACTTGATATATGGTTCTCGTCATGTTTTGATCACCAAATGGATATAAAATTTATATATGTCCTAATACATGATAATTCATCTATTCTGATAAGGAAACAATGCTTCTTTACAAATTTTAGATAGATATGAGACCCCTATGCTAAGATATGATATTATGACCTATACTTTACATGTTTGTGACATGTTTGATGAAAGTTATGTCATCGCTAGTAGGGGCCAGATCAAGTATTTGTATCAAAGTTTGCATTAGTATCTTTGTTTCCATGTTATTTGTCATTTCTGAAGTTTTCATGAAGTTTTGCGTAGTGTTTTGAGTCCTCTCACTTAAAAAATGGCTTAGAATCTGGGGTCACTAGCAAAAAACTAGTAGGAAAAGTCTAGAGTCACTGGCATGAATTTTTATGGGAGTAACTAGAAGGCATCAAGTTCTTGTTAGTCTTGTCATGGGAGTAGCTAAGGGTCCAAGTTAGTCAAATGCTGAGTTTTCTGAGGGGTTGAACATCTGGAAGGGTTGGTTGGATCTTAAAGGTTGTATAGTATGTGTGGAAGGTCATATTGGTTATGTTAGGTTGATTCCACTTCCTTAAGGTGACCTAGGAGGTTGAATCACATCATAGTAGACTCTCATCACATATTTACCCAAGTGGATTAGTTATCTTTGGTAAATGTGGGAGGCGTGTGCTACAAGCTCTAGGTTTAATTACATGCCCTTGGTAATTTAATGAATTTCTTCACTTTAGTGTCTGGAATAACCTCTATTTTCTTGTTTCTTGATTAACTCTATGAAATGTACGGATTTTACCTTCAACCTGTTTTTTTTTTATTTTGAGTTAGGAATAAAATTGGGTGTGCATCAGTAACACCTGGTTGTTATTCATAGGTTTATACCCACCATGATAGTGTTGGTTTCTTGCTGCTAGTATGGAAGAGGAATTATGCAGACTATCTTTCCTTTTAGACTATCTTTCCTCTATTTTGATGTATATGTATTTTTGGAACTACTCTCAATCCAGAAGACTAGATTGGTACTAGGATTAGATTATTTATTTCGACTACTGAACATTCAGACTTTGAAACTTTCGATATTGTAAAGCTACCTTCTTTTCATAGGCAAATATGATTTCTTAGAATTTACCATAGTTTCTCTTCTTCCTTTTTCAGATCTTGCCTCCTCTCATGGTATGTGTATGATATGTGGCCTGTGTTGTTGTAAAATATGTGGGATAATGGTCTACTATTCTTCTCTATATGGAATTGTTAGTGCAAATTTTTAGTGATGCTTACAGTCAATTTTTGTTTTCATGAGAAAATACACGAATATAGTTATATTTCGATACAAATGTATACGTTTCTATAAATTTTTATTCTCATATGTTAAATTTACTAGGTGATCATGGTATTAGCATAACTCTCTCTTTTTCAAGGTTTGTTTTGTAGTATTTAAAATTAATTCTAAAATTTTACCCTTTTGCACTACTCATTGTATCGAATCGCCATTGCAAGTTCCTATTGAAGTTGCTTGCACCTAGAAACTCTATGAGAAAATCATCCCTTCACATGCTTCTATTTTTATACTCATTTCTTCTTGTAGCGCTATTAACTAGAACTTTAGGCTTTCAACCTCCCCATTTACCTATCTATTCATCATGTATTTTATTTATTTATTTTTTTTCCGAAATATATTATAAATACTCATTCCTTCATTGAAATTAATGTTCTAGAATTAGAATATGAACGACTAATTTTAAGTCTACTTATGATACTATATAGATACTCCTCCCACATTTACCTACTTTCAATTCCTTCCCTAGCATTAGGGGAATTTTGTAGTCTAAAATGGGCCTCCTAAGAAAAATGTACAAAAAAAATAAACTTTATAAGAACCAATAGGATTTAAGATGATGATGTCAACCATGGTGGATGATTCACCATTTTTTAAGTAAAAGGGTAAAATGATTAAAAAATAATAAAATAATAAAACTATTTTTTCAAATAATATTTTCAACTTATCTCTTAAAGTTTTTACTCAAATTTTGAGCAGGAGTACTCGTTGGATGCAAAATGTAATTCCTCATCCAAAGGGTACCCATGTTACATACTTTCGATAGACCCTTCTACAAGAAAAATGAGAAATACATAAAATAACATGATTGAAATCACGTTTTTCATGTATTTCTCATTTTTTCATGTAGCAGGACCCAGCGAAAGTATGTAACATGGGCACTCCTTGGATGAGGAATTAAATTTTGCATCGAATAGGTACTCCCACTTGATATTTGAGTAAATACTTTGCGAGATAAGTTGAAAAAGTAGTTTTTTTCTATTTTCCCTCAAAATTTAATGATGTAATGAAATCTTCTTTTATTATTTCCACTATTATTTTATAATTTCTTTAGGAGGCCCATTTTATACCTCAAAATTCCACTAATGGGGTATACATGAGTTTAGGGTCACTATGATAAGACTCAACCTCTTAGGTGAGATTAAGGGAATGGAGTCGATAATTTAATACGTCATTGACTTCCCTCAGGTGCGACAGGACCTCTAGGCATAACCCAGCCCCTGTAGGTGTCCAACCCCTAAGACAACTCACATTTCCCCTGGCGTAGAGCCCTATTCGGTCCCTTTCCAAGGACTCCATGTGACTATGGGTTCGTAATCACATGCATAATCTTACCTACATGTGAATATGAAATTTTCTACTCACTTCTATTCCAACGAATCTGAATTTTGTTCCACTTTTTCATGGTCAGGGCTCATGTCTCTACCTAGAACTCAATGAAACATCTAGAGTTGATAAGTAACATAGAAAAAATTCTTGTAACCCAAAAACTGAAACAAGAAGTTGACTTTACCATTCCAACTGAGACCAACATTATATCAAACATGTGGTGGATATGCAACCTACAGGTCATGAATGAAAATATGAACACGAGGGACTTAAACGTATCTAAGGTTTAACTACAAGGGTGATTTATTTCTCACATCAGCTATCATAACACCAATTAGGTCTTGCATTCATTATTTATTCATTTACAATTAAGAAGATCAAAAGAGCCATGGATAAGATTTGTCATAAAACCATGCTTATATACATCATATTACCATATAAATATAAATAAGAGAGAAATTGTTAAATCCACATAATAACAAATAAAGTTCCTCATAAAAAGAAAGAGAAACTTAGTTTTTATTAAACATAGTAAAATATTGACCATGTTTGGTTCTTCCACATTCCACTTGACCATAAATTGGCTAAACCAATTCTTTCTCTTAGCAAACCACCCTCATACCATATTCCAAGAATGAAAGTGGGATCTCGTGGGATAAGCGAATCTATATAAAAATAAGGGAATTGAGAGGTTAAACCACATCCACCCTCTCCATACTGTGATCTCACCCAAACTGGCACCGATATCATAAAAACAAAACTGAGCTTGGATTCCTCATATTTTATTCAGTAATACCTTGAGGAATTTTGTTGTCTCCACCATTATGCTTTGTCGTTTATCCCACCATTACAGGTCAATATATTCATATTCCTTTGGTAATTTATCTGAGACCGCCTCACCCATATCTAAAATATTCTAGCAATCTAAAGCACAAAACTGAGAATAATCCCATCACACAATGGTTATCTGGAAATGGAAATGCTATGTAAAAATCCATTATCAAAACCCAAAAAAATATATTTTAGGGACATTAAAATAAAAAAATACCAACATGCACATACCATGCATGTCAAAAGCATCTAGGAAATCATACATGCAACATGTTACCTACAGGTATTCCTACTAAAGCTTCTTAATCCTTTCTTTCCTTTTCTTTCCTTGTCATTATTTTCTTTTCCTTTCCTTTCCTTGATTTTCCTTTACTTGCCTACTTTGTTTCTCATCTCCGAGAATAATTCAAAAAATGAACTAACAAAAGTATACCAAGTGGTGCTCTAAGGTCTTTTTCTTGAGGAGGCCTCTAATTTTTTTAATCTTCCATTATTTTCATTCATCTACTTCCTTAGATGCAACGTGTGACCTTTCACCTTCCTTTTCTCATAATTTCCATTTTTTTCATAAATAAATGCGAAAATTACACTTTTTCCTTTCCAAGGCCTTGGCCATTAACTTTGAGAATTTCCCTTAGCCATAAAACACAACAAGTGATTCCCACTAGCATATTTTTCCCAACATTCAACTTGGAATAACTATTCTTTACTCGTGGTATTATTTTACCTTAATTCACTTTTATTACCCAAAACTTTAACATGTGGTTGTTAGAGACCCCTCCTTATTAGGGGAACATTGTACCCAGTGTTAAACCACACCTATACCTAACAAAAATATTGAATATAAAAAACATACTACTTATTCAGCTCTATCACCGAGATCATTGTAGTATTTACAATAAAATTATGCTCGAAAGCAAAACCATCATGAAAAACATGACAACATGACAATCATACCACTTATTGAAGCTTTATAACTTAGTTCATTGCAGTATTTACAACATAAACCATACTTAAATATATACAAATACCAAAACTCATTTTCATTCACTAAAAAGAAATGAAGGATACATAGCCTGCATTTGATCAAAAATCTCTCATGTAGCTTTGTTAGGCCCAAAGTTCTTCCATTGGAGTTTAACCTGCTCGATTGCTTTATTCCAAAGACAATATGCTTCCTCTGCAATATGCCTTGGGGTTCTTCAGGGAATTCTCCTTTTTCTCCATTTTCAATACAAAACAATCAATAATATGATCAACATCCTTTACACATATTTTAAGAATCAAACATGAAAAATATTATTGAATTTCAATTTTATAGGAAGTGGAAGTATGTATTCCATTGGTCCAATCCTCTCAAGGATCTCAAAATTCCCACCATATTGTGGTGCCAAGTTGGAACATTATTTGATCCTCAAGGTTATCTTCTTGGGCTTTATTGACAAATACACATGCTCACCAACCTCAAATTCCTTAAATATCATGTTCTCATTTGCATAAAATTTATGCATGTCTCATGTTTCCTTCAAATTGTTCACTATAACATTTATTTAATGTTCCATTTTTACCCACATTTCTGGTACAATAAGTACCTTTTTCACTACATCACACACTCTGAGGGGAGTATTTCAACTCCACCGATATAGTGCCACACACAGATTCATCCCGAGTCACTCATGACAACCGTTGTTGAATGAAAAATAAACCAATGGAAGGTAGTCCTCCCATATCCTCTTCTCATCCATAACATACATCATCAGCATATGCTCCAGTACCTTGTTTACCCTCTTTCTTTGTCCATCTCTCTATGGATGATAACGTGTGTTGAAGGCCAAATTTTTACCTAATCCTACAAACAACTTCCAAAAATTTCAATTGAACTTGGCATACATATTGAATACAATATTCTTTGGAACACCATGCAATCTCGAGACCTCCTTGATGAAGAAATATTCTACCTCACTAGATGAGTAAGTAGTATTCACTCGAATGAAGTGAGCTACCTTGCTCAAGATGTATAACACCACCACGATAGAATAATGTTGCCTCAATTTCCTTTGAAGATATATAATGAAATCCATGGACATAACCTCCCATTTCCATTCTGGAATAAAAATAGGTAGAAGCAACCCACCTAGATTCTTAGGTTCTGCTTTGAATTGTTGACAGTTCAAACATATCACCACAAATGTTGTCACTTCCTTCATTAGATTCATCCAGTAGTAGAACCTCTTTATTGTTGTCAACATATTATAATTTCCTAGTTGAATTTAATATCGTTTTACATTAAACTCCCTCAAGATAAGGTTATTTAGTTCACTATCATCTAGGACATATATCTTCTCCCTAAATTTCACTAAACCATCTCTTTTAATATGATAATCAACATCCTGATCATATGTACCCTATTGTAACATGTGCATAAGTTCCGTCTATTTTTTATCCTATTGTTGTCTGTGTAAGATCCGCTCATGTAAATTTGTCCCTTATGAGTTCAGTACTGCAACATGGTTCAACTATACTTCCCTGTTGAGAGCATCTGCAACCCCATTCTCCTTTCCCTTAATGTACCTGATATCAAAGGTAAAACTCACTAAGGTTATCCAACCATCCAGCTTCGCTGATGTTCATGTTTGACCAAAAAACTCCTACCAAAAAGATAATGTCTCCACATATTCAAAGCATGAATAATAACCACCAACTCAAGTTCATGAGTCACATATTTATGCTCATGCTCATTAATATTCCTATACTCATAGCATATCACTTGTCCCTCCTCTATAAGGAATACACCAATCCCTCTCTTGGAAGCATATGTACATACTATGAACTCTTTATATGAGTCTTCAATCTTTAGCACTATAGTATTGGTCAACAACTCTTTCAACTGCTAAAAGATGGCTACACACTCCTTTGTCCATTCAAAATTATTACCTTTCCTCTATAATGATGTAATAGGATATGCAATTAGTGAGAAGTTGCTGATGAATCTCCTAGATTAACCTTCTAAACCCATGAATGATCTAACTTCATCCACATTTCTAGGAGCTACCCACTTGATGATAGCCTTTATCTTCTCTATATCTACATATATGCCATTCTTGAAAACAACATGTCCAAAATAGTGTACTCCTTTATGACAGAAATAGCATTTTGTAAGCTTAGCTTACAACTGAGACTCTCTTAGAAATATCAACATTCAAACAAAATGCTCGACATGCTCTTCCTCATTCTTAGAATATACCAAGATGTCAACAATGAATAAAATAACAAAAATTTCCATATAAGGACACATCACACTATTCATTAGACACATAAAAGTAGTTATAGCATTAGTCAAATGGAATGGAACTAGAAAAAACTCATAGTTCCCACACCTATTCATGAAGGAATTCTTGTATATGTCCTCTTCTTTGATGTGTACTTAATGATATCTTGATCAGAGATCTATCTTTGAGAACATTGCTTCTCCCTTCAACTAATCAAATAAGTTCTCAATCCTCAACAATGGGTACATGTTTTTATCGTCACCTTGTTCAACTACCTATAATCATTGCACAATCTGAGAGCACCATCCTTCTTCTCCACAAACAAGAATGGTGCTCAAAAAGGCGATACACTTGGCATAATGTATCTCCTATCAAGAATTTCCTTCAACTGCAACCTCATCTCTACTAACTCTAGAGTGTTGGTCATGTAATGAGCCTTTCATCCTAGTACTTCACCTGGTACCAACTCAATAGAAGAGTCTACTTCCTTGTGTGGAGGGAAACATTGAATTTGTATTGAAAGCACATATTGAAACTGCTGCAATACAAGGTACCTCTTGAATATATATGAATCCTGAACATCCTTACCCTTGTCACTAGAAATATGAAACGCGAACATCACACACCCTTTCATGCAACTCTGCTTAGCCTACATAACTTTGACCATCTTCATTGATGTATGATTATTATTCCCATGTAATATTCTCTTTTCTCCATTATCATCCAGGCACTGAATATAATTTTCATAGAAATCCACTTTGTTCCTGTGAATATATAACCAGTACATACCCAAGAGAATACTATATGATCCCAATATTATTACATTCAAATTTGTTGATGTAGGAATACCTTACAACTCAAATGCACAAGCTCTTACCCAATGATGAACTCCCTTCTTCGTACATGTAGCCAACTGCACCAAACAAGACTTTGCATGCACTTATTTTCTGAAGACACCCTTATCCACAAGGTCAAGATTAACATTATTATAATAGATCTAGTGTCAATAAAAAAATAAATAAATTTATCACTAAGCTTATTATCCATCTCAATGATAGATTCCTGGTTATTCGCGTTCATGTTTTCCACAGCTACCTAGATCCAAGGAATAATATGACCCACATCCCCAACTCTATGTGCCTCCTAAGAAATATAGATATGAGGCCTACCCTCCGTGTACAATGGACAATACATCTTATGAAGGCCTTTCCCAAATATCCAACACTGCAATGGTGCTATAATATCACCTCGAGTATGTTGATCTTCAAGCTGCGACAAATGTCACTTCTCAATTTCATTAAACTTGTTGTGAGTAGAAACATTTTATTTCTCACATGCATATTGAATTCTTCTCTGCCTCAGTGGCCATTTCCCTCTTACATTATAATTTCCTTTCAAATGATGTTCAGGCTCAGCTTTTCACTTTGTATGCTATTAAAAATTCTTCAATTTATTGATGGATTGCTATCATGGTCCAGGCTCATCAAACTCAATTCGATCTCTATATGCTGCTAGAAATCCACTGATGAATATTTGAATATTATCCTTCTCCTCCTTCACATTTGGAACATAACGAAAGAGATCCAAGAATCTAATATTTTAATCATCATCGTTCGTAGAACCCATTTGTAGCTCATAAAATTTTTTATTCCTGTCATTGTAGTACCTCTCTGTTAGGTAGTTCTTCTTCAATATTGTCTCAAAATCACCCCAAATTAAGGCTTCTTCCCAAATTTTCTTGATATTCTTCATATCTACCCACACAATATTTTCTTTCCCTTTAAGACTGAAGGTGGCTATATTAGCTTTCATGTATTCTGAATAACTGTGAAATCTGAATAATTTATTCATTGCATGCAACCATACCTCTACATCTTCTAGATTCTTCATCTCTCCATCAAATGTAGGTGTCACATCCTTATAGTACTAGTGTAGACCCTTATTGTTATTTTAACCCCTTATTGTTATTTTTGTGCCCATGTATTCCCAATTTTTTTAATATTGCGCCCCATAGAAGCCCACTATTGTTATTTTTGTACCCTTACATTATTATTGTTATGTAGGCTCTGATTATATTGTGAACCCTTAGACTCCTATATATAGAAAGGAGGTTTTTTTCATTTGAATCATTCAAGAATTTCTCATTTGTATAATTTAAAGGTGGTTTCCCCCTTGAAGAGGGTAATTTTGAAGTTATTGATCTATCTTTTTTTTCTATTTTGTGAGCTAATTGCATAACATTTGGTATGAGAGCTTTGGATCCTAGGGTTTGGATTCTTCAAATAGGTCATCATGGAATTTTTTCTATAACATTTTTTTCTATGAGGCTTCATACGTTGAAATTTTTAACACATGGAGTGATAACCATGGTGAACTTCTTGTACACATTTCAGATCTTGTTTCACTGTATTTTTAGGGATATGATCTGGGGAAGTTAGGGTTTCTGCAAACTCCAAAATCCCATCTCAAATAGGTGACCTAGGGAGAATTTTCGTAATTATTGTTTCATGCATCAGAATTGAATTCTGTAAAAAACTGTTGAAAGTGTACATACTGTAGTTTTTCTTGTAGAAATTTGTGAGCCTAAGGTCGAAACAGTGAGAGGTGGAACTCCATAAAAGTTTACTCTAATGAATCAGTCTATAATCATGTGATCATGGGTGATTTTTCCTAAATTTAGCTTGAAGAATCTGAATTTTATCTGACTTGTAGCATTGGAAAAAATATTCATAGGGCTATCATGCGATCAAATTTAAGATCTTAGAGATCCAAAATCATAGAGATACAATGGTTTCAATATCGACCTACTTAAAAGTAAGAAAACAGGTGTGTATTTTTTAATTTTGCATAACTTTTGTTTGAAGAATAAATATAAATTTATTTAAATGGTATATTGAGGCATAAATATCATTATTGGGTCCTAAAAATCCTCCCAAACAAAATGATTCTACACCCATTAAGCCATCATAAATATCTACTCTGATGAATGAAGAGGAAGAATTCCAACATGGTATATCAAAATTACAAGACCAAGTGGAACAAATTTCTCTCTCATAAAGACTAACCAAAAATGAAATAGAAGCTAAGATGGATGGTTTGAATAATGGTTTAAAATAATACAGGGATGATTTGAAGAATGGTTTAAAATGAGACATGGATGGTTTCAATAATGACATGGATGGTTTGAAGAATGGCATGGAAGCTAAGATCATTTTTATAAAGAAAAACTGAAAGGAAACATGGAAAAATTAAAGAATGTTCTAAAAGCTAACATGGAAAGTTTGACAAATTTGCTACAAGAAATTATTCATAATGGCGAAAAGCTAGTTGTTGTGAAACCAGCTCGAAAAATAGAATAAAAGAGATATCAATGCCTTAGAAATAAGCCACTTCGAGGGGGAAACCTCCAATACATTACATGAATGAACAATTCTTGGATGATACAAATTACAAAACCTCCTTTCTATATATAGGAGTCCATGGGGCCACAATGTAATCCTAGCCGACCTAACAATAATAATTTAAGGGAAAAATAATAACAATATGGGGGTTAAAAGGGTACAATAATAACAATAAGGGGGTTACACTAACAACAATAAGGGACTATACTAGTAATATAGGGACCTAACATGCCCCTCTCCTTCAAAAAAGTGTTGTCCTCAATGCTTGAGTAGCTCTGGGTGCTTTTGTATAAAATTCTCATCCTCCCATGTAGAATCTTTAGTGGATAAGTTCTTCCACTTGATGAGATACTCTGAAATTGATCGATTCCGTAGCTGTCGAGTTCTAGTTTCCGTGACCGCTTAAGGTTCTAATATGATTTTTCATTCCTCATCAAGTTCTACCTATATTGTTTGAACTGGAAGATTTTCACCTATAACCTTCTTTAAGCATGAAACATGGAAAATTGGATCCATTCATGAAGAAGCAGGAAGCTCCAATTTGTATGCCAGAGTACCAATCTTTTGCAACACCTTGTAAGGACCATTGTACTTTGGCAATAATTTACTATCCTTCTTAGCTTTCTTGAGGGAAATTTGTTTGTATGGTTGTAGCCGTAAAAATACCCAGTCTCCTACATCAAAATTTCTCTCACTGCGATGTTGATCTACCTGTTGTTTCATTCAATTTTGTGCCAAATTCAGGTTATCCTTTAAGAGTTGGAGAAATTCTTGTCGATGCTCGATGCAATATTCCACTGCTTGAACCTTCGAATTTTCTCTTAAAGATGATGTTATGGAAGGTGGATGATATCCATAAAGTGCCATAAATGGGGTCATTTTTGCTACAGTATGGAAGGAAATGTTATACCACCATTTAGCAAGAGGTAACCACTTGAACCATTGTGTTTGTTTATCAGATAAAAAACAACGAAGATATTCTTCCAAACATTTATTTACTATCTTGGTTTGACCATTCGATTGAGGATGATAACATGAGTTATGAGCTAATTGAGTACCCAAACAAGAAAATAACTCCGTCCAAAAATTTCTATTAAAAATGGGATCTCTGTCGCTCACAATAACCCTTGGGTATCGATGTAGATTTTGAATTGTTTCCATAAATGTAGTAGCAACTTTACTTTCTTTAAATGGATGAGATAATGCACAAAAGTGTGCATACTTGGTAAGTCTATCAACTACCACCATGATGAAACTTTTTCCTTTCGGACTTAGCTAAACCTGTGATAAAAACCATTGAAATCTCCTCCCAACATTGACTTGGAATGGATAAAGGTTGTAGAAGACTCAGGGACTTAATTTTCTCAACTTTATTCTACTGGAAAACCAAACATTCCACCACAAAATTTTGAATATCAGATTTAAGGCCATCCCAAAAAAATTCTTTCTTCACCCCGTGGTAAGTTTTTAAAAATCCTGAATGTCCTCCTAAAGGAGAAGTGTGCAATTCCAAAAGAATATTTTGTTTTAGTTGGGAATTCTTACAAAGATATAAGCGATCTTTGTACCATAAGGAATCATTTTTCGAACTAAATATATCAGAAATACTAGGATCTTTCTACAACGTTTTAATGAGTGTCCACACTTCTTCGTCCTTCTTCCATTCATCTCTTGCTTCGGTTATCCAATCTGGTTGGATAATAGATATGGCACAAAGCAACGCTTCCAACTCTTCATTCTTTCTTAAGACTGCATCTGCAACAACATTTAGCTTCCCTTTTTTGTAGATTATTTCAAAGTCATAACCCAACATCTTTGTGACCCAATTTTGTTGCTCTTCTGAAGATAGTCTTTGTTCCAAAAAGTGTTTAAGACTATCATGATCAGCTTTTACCTTTAAGTGTCTTCCCATTAGGTAAGTTCTCCATTTCTTTAGTGCTTATAATATTGCTAACATTTCCTTCTCATAAATAGGTTTCTGTAAATACTTTCCTTTGATTGGATGACTTTCAAAAGAAATGGGTCTTCCTTCTTGCATTAAAACAAAACCAATTCCATCTCCTGAGGCATCACATTCCAGAATAAATGTTTTTGTGAAGTCTGGCATAGCTAAGACCGGTGCTAGGCACATTGCCTCTTTAAGATGTTCAAAGGCCTTAGTTTCTTCAGGAGTCCATGAAAATGCATCTTTCTTCAATAATGTTGTTAGAGGTGCTGCTATTGTCCCATAATTCTTAACAAACTTGCAATAATACCTTGTTAACCCGAGAAATCCTCGCAACTGCTTTATGGTTGTGGGGACTTTCCATTCCTTAATGAATTTAATTTTTTTAGGGTCTACCTTAACACCCTTGTGAGATACAATGTGACCCAGATATTCCACCTCTTGTACTCCAAAGAAACATTTTAATGTTTTTTATATATAATTGTTTCTCCTGCAATAGTTTGAGCACCCTTTCAACATGTTGAACATGATCCTTCCAAGACCTGCTGCAGATTAGTATATCATCAAAAAATACTAGCACAAATTTTCTAAGGAGGGGTTTGAAAATGGAATTCATCAACCCTTGAAATGTAGAAGGCGCATTGGTAAGGCCAAAAGGCATGACCAAAAATTCATAATGACCCTCATGAGTTTGAAATGTTGTTTTTGGAATATCTTCAGGCTTCATTCTAATTTGATGATATCTTGAACGGAGATCCAACTTGGTAAAATAAATTGCTCCACATAATTCATCCAATAATCCATCAATCACAGGAATGGGAAATTTATCTTTAATGGTGAGCTTATTGAGCTCCCTATAATCGGGACACATGCGCCATGATCCATCCTTCTTGTGTACCAATACTACAGGAGAAGAGAAAGAACTTTGACTAGGTTGAATTATACCAGCCTCTAGCATTTCTGCAGTCATATGTTCAATTTTACTCTTTTGGACATAAGGATATCTGTAAGGTCATATGTTTGGAGGAACACTTCCTGGAGTCAAATGAATAGCATGATCATGATCACGAATAGGTGGGAGTCCTTTGAGAGTATCAAACACATTGGAATGACTGTCCAAGACTCTTTGGAGATCTGGAGAAATAGATTATTTTGATGTTGGAACTTCTAGTGAGCATAATTGTGCAATTATGCCTCGTTGTTATTTCTTCAGAAGATTTGTCATGAAAATAGAGCTTATTATTTTTCCTAGCTTCCCTGTGATACGATGTAATTCGATTTCCTTTCCTTCCAAAAAACATTTCAAAAAAATTTCTTGAAAATTAAAAGCTACCATCCCCAAAGATTGTAACCATTGTACTCCTAGTATGACATCAGCACATCCCATTGGGATGGAAAGCATTGAACTATTCAATACATATTCCCCCATGGATAGTTTGATATTATGGCATTTTCCAGAGCAATTTATAGTTCCTCCATTTGCAACCATCACTTGACATTCTGGTGCTGGGTATAGGAAACAATTCAATTCCTTGTCTACCTTACAATGAATAAAATTATGGGTTTTACCTGAATCAATCAACACTATTACCTTTTTCTTCTTCATATGTACTTCTATCTTGAGAGTTTGAGGAGTGGTAATTCCTGCCAATGCATTACACGATATGGTTGGACTCATTTCTTCCTCTTCTAGGGTCACTTCCTAGTGTATATCCTCTTCCTTTTGATTTTATTCTTCCTCTTCACAATCTATGTAAAATAATTTCTTCTCAGCACACTTATGACCTTTAGTGTATTTTCTATCACAACTATAGCAAAGCCCTTTTGCTTTTTTTTCTTCCAATTGTTGTGGTGTCAACCTTGTAGGTTGTTAAAATCTAGGACTAGCAACACTTCCCTTTTTATAGAAATGAGTGGTAGGCTTCCTTGTCGCCATAATTTTACATTCAAATTTTCTTGCCAAACGGACTTACTTCTCCAATGAATCGGGTTCCAAAACGCGAACTTCATGTTGGACGTTATCCTTTAAAGTACCTATGAAGAGATCAATCCTATGTTCCTCTATAATATCAGTTACCCTTATATTGAATTTTTGGAAGTCCTCAACATGCTCCCCCACTAAACCCTTGTGTTTGAGATTTATTAATTGGCTAAAGAGGGCATTGCTCTTTGTATCCTCATAGTGTGCTATCATTTCCTCTATAAAAATTGACCATGTGACAGGTTTTTTATGGGAGCAAAGCCATCGATACCATACAAATGTATTTTTTTCTAGATGTAAAGTTGCAATGCATACCTTTTGTGTGTTTTGCACATTATTGAGATCAAAATATTGCTCCATCTATAGTATCCATGTTATGGGATCCTTGCCATCAAACTTCCTCATATCCATATTTGGAATATGGTGGTTCTTCTCACAAAAATTAGAGTTTATGAATTCATGATTAGCATTTATTTTGTTCTCATCTTGAGTTTCCTCTACTATCTTTTCACCATTAGGAAACATTTGTTGTATCAACTTTGTCAAACGTTCCATGTCTTCTTTTAGATCATTCCTCATGTTTTCCATCTTAGCTTCCATGCCAACTTCCATGCCCTCCATCTTAGCTTCCAAACCATGCATCTTAGCTTCCATGCCTTTCTTCAAACCATCCATCTCATTTTTTGTTGCTCTTTGCAATAGCAAAATTTGGTGCACTTGCTCATGGACTTTTGATATCTCATGTTGCATTTCTTCATCTTCATGAGTAATAGTAGAGCCTTTTGAACGCTTAATGGGTGCTGAACTCTTTTTAGGAGGCATTTTAGAACCCAATACTGATAGCTATGATCAATATGCCTTTGGAATCAACTAGGACTGATTTTTCAAACAAGACCTATGCAGTTTGAAAAACAAATACACGACTTTTTCTTGATGTTGAGGTGCTCGATATTGAAACATAATTATCTCTGTGATTTCAGATCTTCAACATGTAAAATTCGGCCTTGAAGTAATCCTCTAAATCTTCTTTCGAATGCCACAGGTCTGACCTGATTTGGATTCTTCAAGGCAAATTTATGCCCAATCTCCCACAACGACCCAATTATGGACTAGTTCAGTATAGCGAACTTGTACGACTTGCCATGTGACATTGTTTCCTCCTTTGGCTCTGAAATTGATATACAAGAAACTAAGGTCTGTTTAATTGTGGTCACTTTTTACAGCCTTCCAATCCGATGCTGAGAGAGAGAGAGCTATGAATATTTTCCCACGATCACCTCTTTGAGATGAAATTAACAAGCCTCAGAAAGCCCTAACTTCCACAGATCCTATCTTCGAAAATATTGCGAAAAAATAGCTAAACTTTTGCGACGATGTTCCTCAGGATTTTGGCTTTGCACCTTAAAAATTTCAGCTTCTGAAACTTTGTAGAAAAAACGTTATTACGAAAATACCGTGATGACCTGTTTAGGTTAAATCCAGGAGCCTACAAGTGACCTAACTTGTACAGATCATATCTCCAAAAATATTGCGAACCAAGCTCTAACATTTTGCGACGATGTTCCTCAGGATTTTGGCTTCACACTCTAAAAATTTCAGATTCTGAACCTTCGTAGAAAAAAAGGTATAGTGAAAATTCCATGCTGACCTGTTTGGAGCAGTGAAACCCTAGAATCTCAAGCCTCTGATACAAAATGTTGCGAAACCAGCTCCAAAAATAGAAGAAAAGAGATATCAACGCCTTAGAAATAAGCCACTTTGATGGGGCAACCTCCAATACATTACATGAATGAACAATTCTTGGATGATACAAATTACAAAACCTCCTTTCTATATATAGGAGTCCATGGGGCTACAATGTAATCCTAGCCGACCTAAAATTAATAATTTAAGGGCACAATAATAACAATATGGGGGTTACAAGGGTACAATAATAACAATAAGGGGGTTACACTAACAACAATAAGGTAATATACTAGTAATATAGGGACCTAACAGTAGTACATGATGAACGTTCATAATTATTTTTGAGACTGTAATTTTGGATTGAAGACCCACCATATTCCGAAGATTGATATGGGTAAGTTTGATGGCAAGGATCCAGTAACATGGATACTAGAGATGGAGCAATATTTTGATCTCCATAATGTACAAAACACACAAAAGGTACACATTATAGCTTTATATTTGGAACAAAATCATTTTGTATGGTATTGATGGCTTTGTTCTCATAAACCACTTGTCACTTAGTCAATTTTTATGGAGGAAATGATATCACATTATGAGGATACAAAAATAAAACCCTTGTTTAGCCAATTGATAAATCTAAGACAAAAGGGTTTAATGGTGGATCGCATTGAGGAAGTTCAAAAATTAAATATAAGGGTAAATGATTTCCATAGGAGCATTGCATTAATGCCTTCATAGGGAATTTAAAGGATAAAATAAAAAATGAGGTTTTGCTTTGGGAACCTGATTCATTAGAGAAGAATGTAAGTTTGGCAAGAAAAAATGGAAGAAAAATTTATGGAAACAAGGAAGAATACCACTCACAACTATAAATATAGAAGTGTTGTTGCTCATAATCCCAAAACATAAAAGGTTTACACAACAAAAATTGGAAGAAAAAAGAGCAAAAGGGATTTCTTACAGTTGTTTTAAAAAATGCAGTAAAGGCCATAAGTGTGCTAAGAGGAAATTATTTTAGATAGATTGTGAAGAGGATGATGAGAAGGAACAAGAAACTTCAAAAGAGGAGGATATACAGTAGGGATCAACCTTAGAGATATAAGAAATTAATCCGACCATATATTTTAATGCATTGGCAGGAATTACCACTCCTCAAGCTCTCAAGATAGAAGGACATATCAAGAAGAAAAAGGTAACTGTGTTGATTAATTCTGGTAGTACCAAAAATTTGATTAATTGTATGTTAGGTCCCTATAATAAAATTTTATCCCCTTATTTTTGTTAGGGTAGCCCCCTTATTTTTATTCTTGTACCCTACAACCCCCATATTTTTATTATTGTTCCCTTACATTATTATTGTTAGGTCGGTTAGGATTATATTGTTACCCCATGGAATCCTATATATAGAAAGGAGGTTTTTCCATTTTTATCATCCAATAATTTTTCATTTATGCAAGGTAAAGGAGGTTTCCCTCTGAAAGTGGCTTATTTCTAAGGTTTTTATCTTTCTCTTTCTCTATTTTTGGAGTTGCCTTCATAACATTTGGTATGAGAGCTTTGGATTCTAGGGTTTCACTACAACGAACATGCCAACCCGGGATTTTAGCTATAACTATTTTTATACGAAGGTTCAAAAGCTGAAATTTTTACCACGAGAAGCCAAAATATTGAGGAATGTCATGTAAAAATTTTAGATCTTGTCTCATAATATTTTTGGAGATATGATCTGTGGAAGTTAGGGTTTTTCCAGGCTCCCAAATTTTATCTCAAAGAGCTGACCGTGAAAATCGTCATAACTCTCTCTCTAAGCATCAGATTGGAATTCCATAAAAAGTGGACAAAAGTAAAAGGAATTTTGTTTCCTTTGTATCAATTTCAGATCTGAAGTAGGAAATAGTGACACGTGGCATGCCATACAATTTTTAACTTCTAAACTAGTCCATAATTAGGTCATTGTGGGAGATGGGCATGAATTTGTCTTGAAGCATCCAAATCAGGTCAGACCTATGGTATTGAAAATGATATTCAGAGGGCTACTATAGAACTTAATTTTAGTGATTGACAATCTAAAATCACAGAGATAATCCATTTTCAATATCAAGCTCCTTAAAAGCATGAAAAATCTGTGCATTCTTTTTTTTAAATTGCATAATGTTTGTTTGAAAAATCAATTTGAAGTGATTCTAAGGGAATATTGAAACATAGATATCTATATAGAGTTATATAATGCCTCCCAAAAATAATTCTACACCTGTTCAGCCCTCATAAATCTCTACTATGACGCATGAAGAGGAATAATTGCAGTATGAGATATCCAAATTACGGTACCAAGTGCAAGAAATTTCGATCTTACAAAGAGAAATAAGAGATGACATAGATGGTTTAAAGGAAAAAATGAAGGATAAGTTGGACAATTTGAAGGATCAATTGAAATCTAATATTGATGGTAAAATAGTGGAAGATCACATTGAACATAAACAACAAGTTATCCAACTCTCAAAGGATAACCTAAATTTGGTGTAGAATCGAACAAAACAATAGGAAGATCAACATCTCAGTGAAAGAAGTTCTGAAGCAGTCACAGAAGCAGAAATCGACAACTACCAAATAGATCAATTTTAGAGTATCTCATAAAGTGGAATAACTTACCCATTGAAGGTTCCACATGGGATGACGAGAATATTATACATAAGCATCAAAAAATAATCAAGCGTTGAGAGCAACACTTGTTTGAAGGAGAGGTGCATGTTAGGTCCCTATAATACTAGTGTGTCCCCTTATTGTTGTTACTTTAGCCCCCTTGTTGTTACTTTTGTACCCCTATAACCACCATATTTTTATTATTGTGCCCTTACATTATTATTGTTAGGTTGGCTACGATTATATTGTGACCCCATGGACTCCTATATATAGAAAATACGTTTTGTCATTTGTATCATCCAAAAAATATTCAATTATGTAATGTAAAGGAGGCTTCCCCCTTGAATTTTCTTATTTATAAGGCGTTAATCTCTCTTTTCTTCTGTTTTTTGCATTGGTTTCATAACATTGTAAGATAGCCAAGGAATCTAATTGCTTCATATATTGATCCCCAAAGTTTTAAGTGATGGTTGCAAATGGAGGAACTAGAAATTTCTCTAGAAAGTGCAATAATATCAAGCTAACCATGGGGGAATATGTACTGAATAACCCAATTCTTTCCATTGCAATGGGTGGTGCTGATGTTGTACTAGGAGTTCAATGGTTACAATATTTGGGTACAATAGCTTTTAATTTTCAAGAACTTTTCTTGAATTCATTTTTTTTAAGGAAAGAAAGTTGAGTTAAGGGGTATCATAGGGAAACCAGGAAATATAATCAGCTGTAATGGAATTAAAATTTCTCTAAAGAAATAAAAATGAGGCGTAATTTCACAATTATGCTCACTAGAGTTTCAAACATAGAAATCATCTATTCCTCCAAATATCCAAAAAGCCTTGGACAACCATTCCAAGGTATTTGAGACCCCCAAATTCCTCCCACCTATTTTTGATCATGATCATGCTATTAGTTTAATTTTGAGAAGTGTTCCTCCACACATTATGCCTTACATATATCCCTATGCCCAAAAGAGCGAAATTGAACATATGATTGCACAAATGCTAGAGGCATGTATAATTCAACCTAGTCAAGTATTCATGAACAAGAAGGATGTATCATGCCACATGTTTCCATACTATAGGGAGCTCAACAAGATCACTATTAAAGAGAAATTTCATGTTCTTTTCATTGATGAATATTAGATGAATTACATGGAGGAATTTACTTCATGAATTTGGATCTCCATTCATGATATCATAAAATTAGAATGAACGCTGAAGACATTCCAAATACAACATTATAAATCATGAGTGTCATTATGAATTTTTGGTCACGCTTTTTTGACATACCAATGCACCTTCTACATTTCTAGGGTTGATGAATTCCATTTTCAAACCCTTCATTAGAAAAATTTTGTTTGAATTTTTTGATGATATACTAATCTACAACAAGTGTTGGAAGGATCATGTTGAACATGTTTGTAGGGTTCTTAAACTATTGGAGGAGAAACAATTATATGAAAAAATTTCCAAATGTTTCTTTGAAGTATTGGAGGTTGAATATCTGGGTCATATTGTATCTCTTAAGGGTGTTAAGGTAGACCCCAAAAAAATTAAAGCAATTAAGGAATGGAAAATACCCACAACCATATAGCATCTGTGAGGATTTTTTGGGTTAATAGGATATTATCATAAGTTTGTTAAGAATTATGAGATAATAACAACACCTCTAACAACTTCACTATAGAAAGATGCATTTTCTCAAACTCCAAAAGCAACTAAGGCCTTTGAACATCTTAAAGAGGAAACGTGTCAATTATCAGTCTTAGCTACAATAGACTTCACAAAAACATTTATTATGAAATGTCATGCCTCAGTAAGTGGAACTAGTGTTGTTTTATGAAATAAGGAAGACCCATTGCTTTTGAAAGTTGCCCAAACAAAGGAAAGTATTTGAAGAAACCTATTTATGAGAAGGAAATGTTGAAAATACTACATGCACTAAAGAAATGGCAAACTTACCTAATTGGAAGATACTTCAAGGTAAAAACATATCATGATAGTCTTATATAATTTTTGGAACAAATATTATCTTCAAAATACTAGCAAAAATGGGTTAGAAATATGTTGGGTTATGACTTTGAAATCAAATACAAAAAATGGAATGTAAACGTTTTTGTAGATTCACTGTTAAGAAAGAATGACGATGTGGAAGCGTTGCTTTGTGCCATTTCAATTATCCAACCAGATTGGATAACTAAACCAAGGGAGGAATGGAAGAATGACGAAGAAGTGTGGACACTCATTCAAACGTTTCAACATGATCCTAGTACATATGATACATTTAGGTGGAAAAATGATTCATTATGGTACAAATATAGCTTATAAATTTTTAATAATTCCCAACTAAAACAAAAGATTCTGTTGGAATTTCACACCTCTTCCTTAGTAGGATATTCAGGATTTTTAAAAACTAACCATAGGTTCAAGAAATAATCTATTTTCGAATGCCTTAAATCTGATATTCAAAATATTGTGGTGGAATTTTTGGCCTACCAAAAAAACAAAGTTGAGACAATTAAGACCCCACGTCTGCTACAACCTTTATCCATTCCAAGTCAATGTTGGGAGGAGGCTTCAATGGATTTTGTGACAGGTTTACCCATGTCCGAAGAAAGAGTGTCACCATGGTCATAGTTTATAGAATTACTAAGTATGAGAACTTTTGTGTATTATCTTATCCATTTAAAGCCAATACTACATTTGTTACTGCATTTATGGAAAAAAATTAAAAGGTACATTGAAACCCAAAGATTATTGTAGGTGACAATGATCCCATTTTCACTTGATTTTTTTGGACGTAATTATTTTCTTTACTTGGTACTTAACTAGCTCATAGATCATCTTATCATCCTAAATATAATGGGATAAATGAGATAATGAACAAACATTTCGATGGATATCTTCATTGCTTTGTATGTGATGAAAAACACAATGGGTCAAGTTGTTACCTTTGGCTGAATGGTTGTATAACACTTCCTTCCATATTCCTACAAAAATTACCCCATTTATGCCACTTTATGGATACCATCCATTGTCCATCGCACATATTTAAGAGAAAATTATAAGGTTGAAGTAGTGGAAGATAACATCGAACATCAACAAAAATTTCTCCAACTATTAAAAGATAACCAAAATTTTCCATAGAATCCAATGGAACAACATGCATATCAACATCACAGTGAAAGAAGTTTTGATGTAGGTGATTGTGTATTTCTATAGCTACAACCATATAAAAAATTGTCCCTCAAGCAAGCTAAGAAAGATAATTAATTATTGCCAAACTAATATGGTCCTTACAATGTGTTGCAAAATATTGGTACTATGGCATAAAAAATGAAGCTTCCCGCATCTTCCCAAGTGCATCCAATTGTCCATGTTTCATGCTTAAAAATGTTATAGGTGACAAGCTCCCAATTCAAACAATATTTTTGGAACTTGATGAGGAAGGAAAAACCATATTGGAACCAGATGCAGTCACCAAAAAAAGAACTCAAGAACTATGAAATCGATCAATTTTAGAGTATATCATCAAGTGGAAGAGAATACCTGCCAAAGATTCCACATGGGAGGATGAGAATTTGATATAGAAGCATCCAAAACTAGTCAAGCATTGAGGAAAACACCTTTTTTAAGGAGAAGGGAAGTTTAGGTCCCTATAATACTAATGTATTTCCTTATTTTTATTGTTACTGTAACACCGTTAATGTTATTGTTGTGCCCGTGTAGTCCCCATATTATTATTATTGTTCCCCATAGAATCCCAATATTTTTATTATTGTGTCCTTACATTACTATTGTTATGTAGGATTTGATTATATTGTGAACCCTTAGACTCCTATATATAGAAATTATGTTTTTTTCATTTGAATCCTCAAACAATTGTTCATTTATGTAATCTAAAGGAGGCTTCCCCTCAAGGAGGTTAATTTTTATGTTGTTGATCTATCTTTTCTTTTGTTTTGTGAGTTGGTTACATAATAGTAGGAGGATTCACTCTCTTGAACTCCTTAGGTAAGTACTGCCTCCTCCTATAAGGATGATGAAAATGGTAATTATGAGGAACTAGAATGATGCACATGCATTTCAACCCTATTTTTAGGTGTATCCAGTGATATTCCACCTCTAAAATTGTCCCCTCTATCCAACCTGTACACAGACCTTGAGCTGCTACCATAGGCTCCATTTATTTTCTCTTCCTTTTCTTGATTGACTCTCATTTCTCATTGTTTCTACAACTCCGAAAAACTCTAAATAATAAATGTATTAACCTATAGATGCTTCTCCTTAGCCATTTCAAGTCTCTCTTAGGCCTCTACCAACCTTTTATTGTGTTCTTTGCAACTTCAGATATATACCCTCAAGATCCTTAATGTATCTAATTTACCAGGAGGGTTCTCCTCTCCTTGCTACCCATATGATATGTAACGATAATCACGTGAATTGTAGTATACCATTTTCCTTGTCATATTGGGTTCTATTATTCCTCAAATTATACCTTGTTAGATAAACCAAATAGATACCAAAATAAAATCCATGCCTCACTGAGGTTCACGAGAGGTGTATCTCATCTAGAATATCAATCATGATTAGCATGTACATGTATAATCATAAACATATCCATGTAAAACATAACATCACAAAAACACCATGCATAACCATACCAAATCTATATCATGATCCTATGCATGAAAAACATAACTTTGAAAACATAAAACTTACCAAAATAAAGAGAAACCACACTCTGATACCATCCTATAATTCCTCCTCCCATATTTACCCACTTTCACCTGATTGCCCGGGGTAGAAATTAGTTGAGGGTCACTATGCTAAGACTCAACCTCCTAGGTGACCTTAAGTAAATGGACCCAAAAAATTAAGACCTTAATAACTTCCCTCAAGTGTCATAGGACTTCCAAGAGTAACCTATCCCCTCCAAGTGTCCAACCCCTGAGACAAATCACTTTTTCCCTGACCTACATCCAATTTTATCTCTTTTTAAAGCCTCCATGTGACTGTGGGTTCTGATTCACATGCATAAGCTTGCCTCCATGCGACTATGTAATTTTATGCTCAATTTTATACCAACGACATCGAATTTTGTGCCAGATTTGAAGGGCCAAGACTTAGGTCTTGTCCTAGAACTTAGTTAAAATTATAAAATCGATAAGTCACATAGAAGCAATCCTTTTAAAGAAAAAATTGAAACTAGGGCTTGACATGAGAGTCCCCAACCGGGACTAAAATTTTTTCAAACACTTGGTTGATATGCAATCTACAGGTCATCAATGCAAGTTCGAATATGAGGGACTGAAACTTATATGAGATTTATCAATAAGGGTAATTTCCTTATCACGTTGGTTTTTATAAGACCAATTAGGTATTTCATTCATTATTCATTGAGTTACAAGTAAGAACATGAAAAGAGCCATGACTAAGATATGCCATAAAACGATGGCTATAACCAACATATAACCAGAAAAATAAAAATAAGAGAACAACTGTTAAAGCCACATAATAACGAGTACATTTACTCATAAAAAGGAAGAGAAACTTAAATTTTATTAAACATAGGCGAATTTAGACTGGGCTTGGGATTTCCACATTCCACTTGACCATAGATTGGTTGAACCAATTCTTTCTTTCAGCAAATCAACCTCGTGCCATATTTCAAGCATGAATGTGGGATCTCATGGGATAAACCAATCCATATACAACCAAGGGAATCCATACGTTAAACCACATAAACCTTCTCCATACTGTTATCTCACCGAAACTGGTGCTAATATCACAAACCAAACCGATATTGGATGCCTTAGAATTTCTTCACCAATACCTTGAGGAATTTTCCTATCTCCACACTCTTCTTTACTGTGTATCTCGCCATTATCGTTCAATGGATTAAAAGGCCATTGGGAATTTTATTTAGACCACCTCAGTCAAACCCAAAATCTCACGGCAATCCACATTCCAAAATGGATGAAAATCCCATCACACGGTGGCTACCTACAAATGGAAAGGTTAGGCTAAATTCTACCCTCGAAACCTGAAAAAATCCATGCCAGTGACAAGAAAATAACCCAATATAAAGATTCACATACCATGCATGTCAAGACTAGGTAGGAAAGCATACATGCAATCTGTTACCTATAGATACTCCTATTGAAGTTGCTTTATGATTCCCTTACTTTTCTTTCATTGTCCTTCTTTGTTTTTCATTTTGTTTCCTTTCCTTTCTTACTTTCTTTCTCCTTTATGAGACTAATTCTAAAATTGAACTAATAAAAAGCTAGTAACTGATGCTATAAGGTCCTTTTATTGAAAAGGCCTTTAATTTCTTCAATTTTCCATTATTTTTCTTCATTTTCTCTCTCACATGAAACCTCTCACCTTTAACCTTCCTTTTCTCATAATTTCCCTTATTCTCATAAATAAATGGCGAAAATACTATTTTTTGTTTTCAAAGACTTATTCATTTCCTTTGCCAATTTCCATTAGCCATAAAACAAAACAAGTGATGCCCACTAGGTTAATTTTCCCAATATTTAGCTTGGAATAAGTGTCTCTTGCCCATGATATTATTTTACCTTTTTTAAATTTTATTACATGAACTTTTAACCCAGAATTACTACATACTCTCGCTCACATATGGTTCCATACACCATCATATAATACTTTCGAGTTTTTTTAATATATTTTATCTTCCTTCATTGTAGATGTAATATATTTTCACACAAAAGCTAATTTATACACATATTTTCTTTTATATGACATAATTTCTTATTATGTCCCTTATTTGTTTTCTAGCTGGACTATTATGATTCCTCTTATTGAAGTGGCTCGGCATTCTCTATTCTTCCATAAATTTGCACTAGTTATTCTATAGTCAATTATACTCTATATTACTACCCTATCCACCCTAGTTCAACCTATAGAAAAAATTGGCTTATGATATAGTTATTATGGTATTTATCTTACATGTATACTTTTACTCTTTAACTAAAACCTTTCTTCTATTCATACTCTATGAGAATCACAATCCATGAATCTTCTATGGATTCCCCCAGTAATGAAGAACAAGAGCTAGTGTTCTAATATGAACATAGTAATAACTCTCGGCTATGATATTATACTATTTATTCCACCTATAATTGTATACTATTGCTTACCTTGATTTAGGTATGAAGAGTATTACTTTATCTTACCTAATGTATAGCGAAGGATTATCAATGGCCTTACGAGTATATTTACTTTATCATTGTACTGTGTGTATTTTCTTATATTAATCCTCCTTACATTAATCAATAATTGTATAAGCTTGAATTTGGGATTTATCTTAACAAATTATAAGTCTAATAGGATATTTACTTTGTACTCACAAAATTTTGCATAGAAAAAATTCTTTGCTTTTATTTTGACTCTTCTAGTGCGACTCACAAATAGAAACATATAATACATTAATGAATAATAAAAACATATAAATTTCTAAATTTCCTTTCTACAAGGAATTAGTGCTTCCGTGTATAAACATTTTATTTTCAATTAGATAAGGTGTAAGTACAATATAATCTATGTCAATGCAATATGTACTCCTTCATTATAATATTTTACCTTTCAAATGGTAACCTAATTTTGTTTCCACATTAATCAAAATTTTTCAGTTTAAATCCATTAATCATCGTGTTATAATAAAATTCATTAATACTTAGAATGTTTCAATAAAATATCCTAGAGTTCTTAGGAAGACTATTATTTTCAATCATTATCTTTACACCCTTCAAATATGAACCAAACACTTTTAATCTACGACTTGTAGGATTAAAATGATAAAAAAAATCCTATGCTATTATAAATTTCTTCCTAACATTTTTTTTTTAGTTTCCTACTCTATTGTTTGTCAACCTTTTTCCTCTCTCTTTTCTTTCAGTGTTTTCTCGAAAAAAAATCCTTTATGTTTCTTTAAAGAACACTTTCATTCCCATATTTATTTATTCCAGCCGACTTATTATTTATCTCCAACTATGTAATCAAAACAATATTTCTCTCCCATTATGTTAATTTAATTTATTTTTAATTTTTTTCTCCTAGAAATTTCTTAGGATACTTTTATGGAATGTCCATAATATAAACTTGACTACCAAAAACTTTTTATAAATTGAAAATAATTCTTCTTAACTATAGTTCTCTTTCCTAAATACTCCAAAAAATGTATTTATTAATTAAATAATAAAATAAAATATTACGTCATCACATCAATCCCATGGTGGCTTCCATCACCTTTCCATCAAATAATAAGATGTAGGCGTGTTACATATGAATGTTCCCTGGAATAAATTTCCCTCATAGGAAGGATCTGCTAGCAATTAATCTATATTTAACACTATGAAGAGAAATTCAAGCCAAACCTCACTACGCCATGACTTTAGCAGTAGGAAGCCAGGGGAAAAATACGATGGAAATCTACATATAAAAAAGAGAGAAAGAATTGGAGGTTTGGAGCACATCCTCTATGATTCTAAATTATTCTAATAATAGTTCAAATATACCTACATTAATATTCATAAAAAGTGGTAAGAGTGAGCACACTTTATGCTAGTACAAATTGAATAAAATTTAGAAATTACTAGTGAATAATGGAAGTATAGTTTTTATTGTGGTGATTCTAAGCACCCTCCTCTTATAAATTTTAGCATTACAACTCTTAGTGCACGGAGAGGATACATATACTTATATACACCATATGGGACATGGTAAACCAGCAAAAAAAAAAGAAAAAAGGACAATCAACATGATTGTGACTAGAATCTTATCTTCATACTAACAAAGAAGGCATGGGTCAAATTTCACCAAGCCGATGACAACCATTCCGATGAGAAAAAAAGAAGTGAAAGCTAAAAAAAAAAAACATACATGTTCCCCTAAAAGGGTGAAGATCGCTCCAGGAGAACCGTACAAAAAACTTCATTGTAAGTAATGGAAGTTTAAGTTAATGACATTAGTGGTAAAGGGATGGCTAACAACCCCAATATACGAATTACTAAAATAGCTAAATTTCAAGCAAGCAATCCAACATTAAAGGAGAAAATAAGGGTTACCTATAGAAACTCCCGTGGAAGAGTCTCTAAGGAAATTATAGTGACACCCATAAATTGGGGTTTAACTCTCTCTACCACTGCATGCTTGAGATAAAACCTAGGAACAAAGTATGATAAAATTATTTAATATCTAAATAAAAAGAGAGCTTTATGAACTACCTATGTGAAGGAAAATAATAAATTTATGTAAGCCTTTCCAACATCCTTCTGGCTCTCATAAAATAATAGGGGAGAGGATATTACCTCCATGGAACCCTGGTTGCAGGCCACATGTACAAGGACACAAGCCCCTCTCATGCAAGTGCTGTGAAAATAGGACACAATCCAGCATCAGAGAAAACCCAAACGGAATGGACACCATCCAAATATTGAAATTTAGGGTTTGGGAGAATGAAACACCACCCTTGGATCTGTCAATTATATCTTCACCATTCAAATGGGTAAATTAATGACATGCACATGATGTTCACATGGGTCATGGTTACGTGGTCACTCCCATATTGCCTCACACCTTTCCATAGCCACTTACCCATTGTTCCTCTTTAATTCGACATGAATTCCTTTTGTGGAAAGAACCATTTAACTTAAGGTTGAAAATCAACAATTTTTAACAAAATTTGAGTCAACCCACCATCCAAAGCCATCGTTGGATTTTCATTAATGTATGGCAACCATATATTTTCATATAGTCCTGAAGGGGCATAATACTAATGTTTCTTTGGGGTGCTTACATGAGTCTAGGAGGAGACATAATAATTTGACATAGGGGTTCATTAAACAATATAACAACATTTAGGTTTGTAAACCATAGAGTGGGGAAAATCAAAACTCAGTCCTTTATATCAACATGTACTAGAAAACATACTCCTTATAAGGAAATTTACCATAAAAAGTAATTTGTTAGCAAACAAAATATATCACATATAATACGAGAAAAACAAAACAAAAAACTCGGCCTATGGAGAGTCATCATATTTAAATTCATATGAATATAATGTTGTGTAAATTTTTAAATGTTTAAGCTAATGATGGTATGTGCTAACTATACGGTACTCAAATGAATAAATTTACAGGACAGCATGGAAAATGGTTCCAATCCCCCTGCGATATAGGGAGAAGGAATCTATGCCGAGTTAGGAGGAGGTTATAATGCAACAACAACTCAATTTATGGATATTGTGAGAATTTTACACGTAGATTTGGCTCATGACATAACTAGTCATGAGTAATTATTGAGCGCTAGTGCAGAGAAAGATAGAATGATAGAATATTTAACTAAAAAAATATAGTCAAAGACCAACAAAGATAGTTGGAGGGGGCAAAAAAATAGAACCACTGAAAAGTAAATTTTTTTAGACCGAAACATAAAATTTTGAATGCGCGGATGAATTAGAAAAATTCTATTCGAAGACACAGAAAAGGAAGAAGAAAGAGATGTTGCAACAAGATTTGAGAAAAACAAATACCCCTACATTTGACAATAAAAAAGTGGAGGATGCAGAATCCTGGATTTTCAATGTGGTAAAGTAGTTCCAAGTTTATGTATATGAGTGTAATTTGAATCTAGAATTGGCCATTTATCATCTATAGGGGTAATCCACCCTCTAGTGGGAGGATTTCCAAAAAGTTAACTCACATGACTAAAAGAAAATTTGTTGGGAAGAGTTTTAGAAATAATTCAAGTCTAGATATTTAAATGAAAAATATTATGATGATCGAGAAAAAAAAATTATATGAGTTAATACTGGAACAATTAAATATGGATGAATTGATGGCCAAATTCACCAAATTGTTGCATTATGTTTCCTACATCAAGAGGATAAATCCAAAGTGAAAAGGTTTGTAAACACTTACAAGATTGTTATAAAGAAAGGATTGAGTTTGAATATCCTATAACGATGGAGTAAGTACTGAGAAAAGAAATATTTTGTTATCATTAGTTTAAAAATAGAGGACAAGGCTCAAAGTCTTGGAAAGGTCAGGACCGAATTAAATCTGATGTGGGGAAATGAATTAAAAAACCAACATATCTTAAAAAATTTGGAATCAATCACCAATGGAAGAAATTTAGCAAAGAAAATTTAGCCCACCCTGCACAATCGCAAACTTGGTTCACACCCATGGATTTAAATAATAAAAAGGTAGGTGGGTTCAAAGAAAGAGAAACTTTAAAATGTTGGGGTCATGGGGAGCCTCAGTTGTTGAGGTACTATCAACATAACCATAGGTATATTCAAAACACACAATAAATACATAAAGAAACAATAGTAAATGATATTGCATGAAACATCCTAAAGATAAGTGCAACACTAGGGGATAGATAAGTGAAGCACCAATCCATTATGATTGAGATTGAAGGTTCTATTTGGGACCATTCAGTCTCTATATTAACTAACCGAGTGGCTATACTTAGTTATATTTGTCCTCAAATTGTGGAGAAATGTAAGTTGAAAATTAAAAATTGAAGAATGTGTGGTAGGTACAACTAGAAACCGACACAAAAAGGAAGGTAACTAGCCATGTAAAAAAATGTCGCATAGATTGAAATTCCTGTCCCAGTAAAGTAAATTTAAATATAATTCCATTATGGTCATATTATGTATTAATAGGTATAGATTGGATGGGAAAACATGAAGCAATAATAAAATATTTAGAGAAAATAGTGAGTTTTGTAAACCAATAGGGACAAACACAGTTAATAAAAGGCATACCAAACCCAGTTTCAGTTAGACAAATTTCAACATTACAACTGAAAAAATAGTTCCATAAAAGTGTGTTATTTATTTTTGATGCATGAATGAGAAGAAAAAGGAAAACCGAAAACTAGATGTATTTCAAATTATTAGAGACTTTAAGGATGTCTTTCTAGAATATATTCCAGGTCTACCTCCCAACATAGACATATATTTCTGCATTGATCTAGTGCTACGACCTACTCTAGTATCTAGAGTGACTTATCAAATGAGTATTCTAGAATTATTAAAATTGAAGATGCACTTGCACAAACTACTAAATAAAGGTTATATTAGAGCCAACATTTCACCGTGGGGGAGGGGGGGGCAATGTTATTTGTGAAGAATAAGGATTACACATTTTGAATTCTCATATATTACCAAAAATTAAACAAATTTACCATTAAAATCAAATACTCCCTACCCCACATTGATTTTTTGTTTGATCAAGTAAGACCTGGGGCAATCATACTCTCAAAATTTTATTTAAGAATTAGAAGCATTTCAAATTGGGAGGTGAAACCTCAATTGATAGGAATAAAGGACGAAGACATTAATAAGACAACTTTTCAAGTCAGACATGGTCACTACAAATCTGTGGTGTTACAATTTGGACTTCCCAATTCACTGACAAAAAATTTGTGTTAAATAAATATTGTTTTATTGACGGTGTTATATACCGCCAACATGCAAGGGCGTCTCCCTCATGAAATTTCCCAATTAGAATTCACACCATTTCGTGTGGGATCCCTTCCAAAAATACGGCGAGGTTACCATATATTTAAGAAAAAATCCTTGGCTTCAATGTTTAGCACAAGAGAGTAATGCACAGGTACTTTCATGTTATCAAGTGAGTATTCCTTTTGTAGTTTCTAGCTACATAATATATCAGGGATTTCATACCGAAAGGGGAGATAAGAGTGAGAATTTTAAATACAAGTAATAATACTAATATATAAATTTTCATGAGCATGTACATATAAATGAATGATTTTAAAACTAGAAAAATAGTTCACATAGAAGAAACAATTGTTAAAACACATGCAACACACCTTCAACAGGATAAGTGCCAAAGGCACTAAACTAGTTCATTTTCCTTAGTACAAATGAAAAAATACACCACAAAAATTTAAATAATATCCTTACAATATTTAGGACATATGAATCAAAGTGGGTTGGCTCAATGAGCTTCTGAATTATGAAAAAGTACCAATATACATCAAGATAGTGAACAACATTGCCGTAAATAGTGGAGAAATAGAGAAACCAGTTGCTCCTCGAAAAGAAATATTTTCCTCTCTAATTCCTAGTAGGAGGATCCAAGGTGAAAAGTCATTTACATGAGCTATGAGGGTGTATATATAGAAAATTGTGTGACCATTCAACGCCCTTGTGACTCATTCAATACCCTCATGATTGTTTGACTTCTCTATTAATAATTGAATCCTTCATGACTTTTCACATTATATGGATGGCCCTTGTACTTCTAGTTTACATTACATTTCTCCAATATTGAATTTAATTAATCCAAAAATTATGTGGCAAGTGATGACCCATGACATGACATGACATTATACTGATGACATGGACTACATGATGACATGGAAATTCCAAGCCATTATTTTTTGTTGCCCTCTTAATGTCTTCTTGAGAAATGAAACATGCTCTTCTTCTTCCTCCTTTGCTTGTCTTCAAGATAAGGAGTATTTAGTACGATTTAACTCCACGTCATCTCACAATATAACACCCCTTTGTTTTCCATCACTGATCAACTTGTCTTGACAACTACAAAGGTGTCTTATAGTAGGCTCACATGTGTCATCTCCTTCATCACCATCCTATCATAGCATGGTAGAATACTTGTGACTTCAATCCACTCATGACAAGATGAAATCAGTCCCATAAATCCCCGGTATATCATGCTTCATGGTAACCACTAACTAATATCGAACCTAGTGAACGACTAGGAATCAAGATCAAGGATTGTGCAGCTGTGTAACTCCAGAGATCAGTGTCCAAGCCTAATTCTTGAGACTACGCAATGAATAGTTCAGGTAGGCCAGGGCTATTAATCTACATAGTTGAGAGGCTTAAGAGGTCGAGATGATGGCTTGAGGCTTGAATATTCCCACTATACAGTTCCATATGGACATAGGAAAAGGGATTATGCAGTTGTGTATTTAAAGAGTTCAAGGCCGAGGCTTGATGCTTGATGCTGCAAAATCAGAAAATGACGATGATTAGAGGAAAGGGTTGCACATATCTAGAGCTCAAGGGTTTAGGTTGAGCACAGAGACTGTGCAGTGCACAATTTTGGAAGGAAGTGACTATGCATTGTCTACTTCCAAGAGGAAAGGTTGAATCTTGAGGACTGAGACTACGTAGTGTGCGGTTTAGGAAGGTTGAGTTATGCCAAGTTGCTTGGGAAATCATTTTTCCAGATTTGGCTAAGTGTGCGATCAGTGAGGCCAAAGTGAACAATGCTAAGAGTTAAGTATGATCACACACTTAGAGTAGTTTATGACACAAAATTGATCACTCAGAACACATGGGAAACATACTTCCCTCAATTCAATGACATTGCGATGACTTACCCAAAATGTGGCTCTAAATATAAACTTTGCGACAATGAGAATGCATGTGCGACAGTGCTTGAAACATTTGGAATGAGTGTGATAAAAATATACGTGGTAAGAATGACTCATTAGCATCAAGGTTACCCCTTGTAACAAACCATAGCCACAAATATGTGATGCCTGATTCTTGCCATGGTAAAGGATGAAAAATTGATTTTCTTTCAAACTAGACAAAAATACTTCAAGAAAACAATGTCATAGCTCTTTACACTTGTGATGAAAGCATGAAAAGTCAAATTAGGCTCCGAAATTTGGATGTAGGACAAATGTTTGGAGGGTGTTGTAGTAGCAACAGAAAATGATTAATAAGTACCTTCATAAATTTGTGCTAGTATTTATAGACGACATTCTGGTGTATTCCAGAATTGTAGAGGAGCATAAGGAACATTTGAGATTCATCTTGCAAAATTGAAGAGAACATCAATTGTATAAAAAATTAAATATGTGAGTTCTATATCGACATAATATATTTTTTGGCCATTTCATTTCAGAGGAGGGACTATTTTTTGATCTTGAAATGGTTAGGACCAATTTGAACTAGCTCATGAATTAGGATGTGTGAGATGTCTGATCCCTCAGGGGAATTACACAATACTACATAATATTCCTCATTACAAAAGAAAGGAAAAGAAAATTAGGGGAGAACCATGTGTCAGGAATTTTTTAACAAACCCAAACATTTGTTAATAGTAGCACCCCTTTTGAGAATTTCATATTTGGAAAATGAATTTTTTGTATTTACATATACTCATCTAGAGTGTTTTGATGGAGTCTCAATGTAGGATAATTCTATATTTTCCTGTGAATCTAGAAAACTAAAGCCCCAAGAAAAGAACTATATATTGTATGATTTACAGTTTAATGTTGTGATACATGCCTTAAAATTGTGGAGACACTACTTTTTGGGTGAAAATTTCACCAACCAAATCTTAATGCTAGACATTCTAGGTGGATGGATTTTCTCAGTGAATTTGAATTTGAGATAAAAAATATTAAAGCTAAACAAAATAAACAAGAAAATTCTTCAAGAATACATGAAAATTCCCTTATGGAAATTTCTGTTTCCACTATCACTACAAATTTTGTGTAGAAGATTAGGAATTCAATACACGAAGATCAAAATTATTTTAAAACACAACAAAATTTGCAACAAGTAGAAGTCGTGGGCTGCACTGAATATTCTAAAGAATTTGTTAATAGAAATAGATTGCATGTTCCAAACAAAATTCCTTTAAAACAGGTGATATTAAATGAACATCATAAGAAACCATATAATAGGAACCCTAGTTATAAAAATATAATAAATTTACTGATAAATGAGTTTTATTCGCTTGGTATGAAGGAGGAAGTAGCATAATATTTTTTTAAATGTTTATAATGTCAGCAGGTGAAGTAAGAACACTAAAACCCAATTGGACTGTTGAATCCACTACCCATTTTCGAATGGAAATGGGAGTTTATTTCGTTAGAATTTATTACAGTACTACAGAGAACAAGATAGTAACATGAATCCATCATGGTCATTGTAGACACACTAATAAAGGAAGCTTATAACAACTCAGGTTGAAAACATTTTTATGAAGGAGAATTTTAGATTTTAGGGGGTACCAAAAATGGTAATATCTAATAGGAATGTTAAATTCACATCCAAATTTGGGAAGGATTTGTTTGGAAGGATGGAGACTCACCTTAATTTTAGTACCGCTTATCACCCCCAAACTGATGGACATATGGAGAAGGCCTATAATTATATAGAGGACATGTTAATATTGTATTTCATGGAAGAACATGCTAAATGGGAAGATTGCCTACACCTAGCAGAATTTCCCTACAACAAAAATTATCAAGCTTCCATAAATATGAGTCCCTTTGAATCCTTGTAAGGCGGGAAATGCCACACACCTCTCAGCTGGATTCAACGTGAATATAGGTTAATATTGGGACCAATTTCATTATAATAAATAGAACAAGTAGTACGAAAAATTAGATAGAACATAAAAACTACAAAGGGTAGAGAGAAATATTATGTTTATCAAAGGAGAAGTCGCGAGGAATTTAAGGTGGGAGAGTCTATATGCATAAGAGTTAAACTGAGGAAAATCACCTTAAGGATTGGAAATCATGTGAAACTAGCACCACAGTTTTGTGGGCCTTTTGAAATTTTGTATAGGTTTGGACCAGTAGCGTATGAGCTGGATTTTCCCAGCCATATAAAAGTAGACAACGTTTTTCATGTATCATTGTGAGAAAAATATGTCCATGATAACTATCATATAATTTATTAAAAATTGATATAGGTTGAACTAGAAGGAGATTTATTGGAGCCACTTTTCATATCGCATTCGAGAGAGATCTTGCTCTCAAATTAAGCCATCACCAAGGTTGAAGTCCACTTGAAGCACTTTACACCTAAGGAGGTCACTGTAGAGATGGAGAACAAAATGCGAGAGGCATTTCCTGAACTATTCCAGAAGGAAGTAAATTGGACATCCAACACTGAGAATGTTGTTGAATAAAAAGTGGGGGAAGATGTAAAACCCCTCTATTTTATATCCCAATGTTGACTATTTTTAGACATGGACTATTTTTAGACTATTTTTAGACTTGTGAAATGATATGATCAATAAAATTATTATGATGTAATTCATTATTAGTATTAATAAATAATAATGTTTGAAATTACTGAGGAAGCAAGCAATAGAGTTAGAAGTCTCCTGCCATGTTAGAAACAATTATTGGTGGTTAAATATAAGATAATTCTTCCCCTAAATATCTCCTAAAAATAATTGGGAGAAATATTAGAAAAATAATCAATTTAATATAATGGGAGGGAAATGTCATATTAAATAACTTAGTTGGAGAAAGATACTAGCTCTATGTGAAATAAATCATTACGAGGAAAAAACACATGCTTTAAGGAAAAAAGGAAAGAATGTTTTTTGAAAAAAAGAAAAAAAAAGGCCTATGAAAATGGGTTGGAAGACCTCAAAGTGGGACGGTGCTAAAATATATTAAGAAGGACAGTTTATAAAATAAACCACCCATGAATTTATTAGGTAGTTGATTCTGTAGGTAAGAATATATTTTCTTGAGGGGAAGTGGTGGTGTAAAAACCCTAGATTAAAACTTCATGTAATAAAGATAATAAAGGATAAATAATAACCATGGTCATGGGACACATATTCCAAGATGAATATTGGGTAAAATAATATTCATGAGGATGACTTGTGATTAATAAATGGATATGGAAATTGGAAAAGGAAATGAAAAAGGCTTTAGAAATTCAAAGTGGCATTTAATGGAAATTATTTACGAAAATAATGGAAATTCGAATAAAAGGATTGTGAAAGTTCACAAATTTCATATGAGGAGGAAATTGAAGGAAAAATAATGGGAAATGAATAAAATAGAGGCATCAATGATAAAAAGGATTATGAGTATATGTTCAAATAATTTTGTCATTTTTAGCTTGGAGCTCTCTCTTCTCTCTCTCTCTCTCTCATACTCTTGCACATTTATAGTTTTCATGGATAAATATTAGAGGAGTTTTTCATACCTACGATTTGAACCAATAAGGAAAATAAAAAGCGAGAAAGTGTAAGAGGATAGTAGGATCATAAGCTACAATGGGTTTTCATTGTAGGTACTAAGCTTAATGTATTATTTCCTTGCTAGTTTTCGCATGCATGTCATATTCATGTGGTTTCTTGTTTGTGATATGTCACTAGCATGGATGATTGCCCAAATTAAGAGTGGTTTTTCCTAGCCTTTCCATTTCCTGGACATCCATAGTTTCATGATTTTACTCTTGTTTCTAGGTGGTTATCATGTTCCTTATGTTTGTGGGTTGAGTTATTAGTTCTTGGAAGCCCTGGTAGGAAAAACACTATGGAAGAAATGTAAAAACTTTAGTTGAGTTACTATTCCTAGAATCCTTGGTTGGAAAAAATATCTAGAAGCCATTTATGGGTTGAGTTAATAATCTTGGAAGCCCTTATTGGTGAAACTCTCTTGAATCCCAACAACATATGTGGGTTGAGTTACTAATCCTGGAAGCCCTCATTGGAACAAATGCTTTGGAGCCCTTGAGAGCCTGGGTGGAGACTGATCTAGTGATGGTTAGTAATGGATGACTGCAAGGTGGAATCACTAGTTAAGGGTTGAGGTGGTTTTTCCTCTAGAAGCCCTTGTTTGGTTATGTTTATTTCATTCCATGAGATCCCAAATTAATGCTCGGAATATGGCATGGGGATGATTGGATGAAAGAAAAATTTGGTTCAACCCAATCTATGGTCAAGTGGTATCAGAGCATCTTTTCATTCTCCTTGGGTCGTGTCTAGTTTTTTTTCTCCTTATATGAATGTGTTGTCATATGGACATCTCAGTTGCATATGTTCCCTTATGATCGTTTTCATGTGTTTGTTATGTATGCATGGAAATGGAAATTCTTAGCATTGTCATGTCATGCCGAAGTTGATGGTGTTGTTGTCAAAATGTATTCATCATGAATGCATGTTAGTGTGTGTATGTATTGAATATGCATGTGTGTCATACATATGTTGTTATGCATGCGTTATGTCTAGTTGGTGTTTTAGTTGTGGAATCATGCATGGTAACTGGATGATGGTCGATATGATATCTATATATTGTTATGATTATCATTATAAATGTATTGTGTCAATCTAGTTGATATTGTAGATGAGATATCCTCCCCTAAACTATACTGAGGTTTGTTGGTTATGTTTATGTTTTGGTTTAGCTAACATCATATGATTTTAGGAAGAGAAGATTAAAGATCACTAGTAATATGGTATATTATAGTTCACGAGCTTCTCCCTATAGATCAAATGAGTGTCAGGTGATGAATCCTCCCCTCACATAGAATACACTCTGATAGATTTGAAGGAATGAATAAGAAGTTGCAAAAAATATAATGACTTAATCATTTAATCACAAGAGAGACCTACTAGGGCACATGAGAAGCAAGCAGAAGTTAATGCAATTATGCTTCAGAGCTTGTCAGACTTGCAGAGACAATGACCACTCAGAATCTATCATGGATAGGAGGAAATAAATAGTGGAGCATATGGTAGTAGGTCACATGGTGGGCATAGGTTGGATAAAGATGATACAGTCATAGATGGAAAATTATTGCATACACTTGATAGAAGAGGAAATGGACATGGGATTTAATCTAGTTTTGGTTCATAAAGTTATCATGCTCATCATCTATATCATCCTTATGGGAGGAATGATAGATGATATTTTCTATATGAGTTCAAGAAATCCAACCCACCTACATTTGATGGAGAAATAAAGGAGTCACGTGATGTAGAATCGTGATTACTTGGGATGAATAAGTTCTTCATATTTCATTATTACTCAACAAAAATGAATGATAGAATATATAAATTTAGTATTAAAGGTAAATAATACATTTGGTGAGAAGATGTAAATAATGTCAGAAGAAGCCAAGAAGAGAAGTTTACTTGGAGAGAGTTCAAGAGATTCTTCAAGAAGAAATATATCTGTGAGAGATACTATGATGACATGGAAAAATAATTATATGATTTGAAGATGGGATCTATCATTGATGAGGAGTATACTAGCATATTCTTAAATTTATTGAGGTATGTGCCTTATATTAAATAGGTGAATGCCAAGATTCATAGATTCATCATTGGGTTGCTTGTACCATTCAAGGAAATGATTGAGTTTAATGAGTTTAGACATTTGGAGGAAGCCATAAGGAAGCTAAAGCATTTTTATGAGCATTCCAAATTCAAATCTAAGACTAATCAGGATTTAAAATGTAATGAAAATAATAAAGGAAAATGGGAAAAGAAGAGAAAAAATCCTCAGGACGAAGGTAGCAAAGAGAAAACAACACCATATAAGATGTCCAATGCATATGACATCGGACAGGAATTTCAATCTAAGGAGTAGAGCAAGGTTGCAGCTTGGAAGCCTTTACAGTGTTGGACTTGTGGCAATGATTACAACAGAAGAGATTTACCACAACATGAGGGTGGAAAACCATAGATTTACAGTGTTCATGAGACACAAATAGTGGGGTATTTTGAGCATAGTATTCCTTGGATTTATGTAGCATTGGATAACAGGAAGGTAGATCATTACCTATATATTATATACATGGACAGTAAGATTTTTGATCAATTTTTTTCTATTTTCGTTGACCCTAGACCTCATTATAGTTATGTTAGACCTCACTCGGTGGATAATTGTGGTTTGAGTAAGGAAGTGCATGCGAATTCTTGGTTAGTGTGGTTGGATATAGGTAAAAAAAAAGAGTTCATCCCTAGGTAGGAGCTTGTGAAATTGAATGGAATGGTGTGCCTACATCAACGCATTTAAATGTAGTTCCATTGGGATCATATATAATGTTCATTGGTATGCATGTTAGGTCCCTATATTACTAGTATAGTTCCTTATTTTTGTTAGTGTAACCCCTTTATTTTTATTTTTGTACCCCTATAACCCCCATATTGTTATTATTGTGCCCTTACATTATCATTGTTAGGTCGGCTAGGATTACATTGTGGCCCCTTGGACTCCTATATATAGAAAGGAGGTTTTTTCATTTGTATCATCCAAGAATTATTCATTTATGTAATGTATTGGAGGTTTCCCCCTTGAAGTGGCTGATTTATAAGGTGTTGATATCTCCTTTCATCTATTTTTGGAGTTGGTTTCACAACATTTGGTATCAGAGCTTTGGATTCTAGGATTTCGCTACTCCAAACAAGTCATCATGGAATTTTCGCTATAAATTGTTTTAGACAAAGGTTTATAAGCTGAAATTTTTAGAGTGAGAAGCCGAAATCCTTGGAACCTCTTCAAAATAATTTATAGCTTCGTTCGTAGTATTTTTAGAAATATCATCTGTGGAAGTTAGGGCTTTTTGCAGGCTCCTGAATTTCACCTAAATAGATCATCGCGGAATGCTCGCTATAAAAGATTTTCTACGAAGGTTCACAAGCTGAAATTTTTAGAACACAAAGGCAAACGTCTAAGGAACATCCTCACAAAATTTTAGAGCTTGGTTCGCAAAATGTTTGGAGATATGATCTGTGGAAGTTAGGTCTTTTTCAGGTTCACGAATTTTATCTCAAAGAGGTGATCGTGGGAAAATATTCATGACTCTCCCTTTGAACATCAGATTGGAATTATGTAAAGATTGGCCAGAAGTACAGAGACTTTAGTTTTTTTTAATCAATTTCAGAGTCGAAGGAGAAAACAGTCACATGTGGCAAGTCGTACAAGTTCGATCTACTGAACCAGTCCATAATTATGTCATTGTGGGAGATTGGACATAATCTTGCCTTAAAGAATCCAAATCAGGTCAAACCTATGGAATTTGAAAGAGGATTTGGAGGGCTACCTCATGGCCAAGTTTCAGATATTGAAGATCCAAAATCATAGAGATAATTCAATTTCAATATTGAGCTCCTCAAAAGCAAGAAAAAGGTGTGTATTTGTTTTTCCGAATTGCGTAAGTTTTGTTTGAAGAATCAATTTGAATTGATTCCAAGGACGTAATGTAGAATAGATATCAGTATTGGGTTCTAAAATTCCCCCTAAAAATAATTCAACACCCATTAAGCCTTCAGAAGGCTCTACTATGGCTCATGAAGATGAAGAAATGCAACATGACATATAAAAATTACAAGAGAAAATTCACCAAATTTTGCTCTTGCAAAGAGAAACAAAAAATGAAATGGATATTTTGATGAAAACTTTGGAAGCTAAGATGGATAGTTTGAAGAAAGGCATGGAAGCTTCTATGGATGGTTTGAAGAATGGTTTGGAAGAAAAATGGAAGTTTTGAACGACGGTATGGAAGAAAAAATGGAAGGTTTGAAGGAAGACATGGAAGGTTTGTCAAAGTTGATATAAGAAATGATTCATAATGGTGAAAAGATAGTAGAAGAAACTCCCGATGAGAACAAAAAAAATGTTAATCATGATTTCATAAAATCTAATGTTGGATTGAACAACCACCATATTCCAAAGATGGATATGAGGAAATTTGATGGCAACGATCCCGTAACATGGATACTACAGATGGAGAAATATTTTGATCTCAATAATGTGCAAAACACACAAAACGTACACATTGAAAGTTCACATTTAGAACAAAATACATTTGTATGGTATCGATGGCTTTGCTCCCATAAAAAAATTGTCACCTGGTCAATTTTTACTGAGGAAATCATAGCACAATATGAGGATACAGAGAGCAACACCTTCTTTAGCCAATTGATAAATCTGAAACAAAAGGGTTTAGTTGTGGAGCACATTGAGGACTTCCAAGAAAAAATGAATGTAAAATTATGGCAACAAGGAAGCCTACCACTCACATCTATAAATATGGAAGTGTTGCTATTCCTAGACTTCCACAACCTACAGGGTTGACACCACAACAATTGGAAGAAAAAAGAGAAAAAGGGCTTTCCTACAGTTGTGATAGAAAATACACTAAAGGTCATAAGTGTGCTGAGAAGAAATTATTTTACATATATTTTGAAGAGGAGGAAGAAAATGAACAAGAAACTTCAAAATAAGAGGATATACACCAGGAAGCAACCCTAGAAGAAGAATAAATGTGTCTGATCACATCATGTAATGCATTGGTAGGAATTACCACTCCTAAAACTCTCAAGATAGAAGGACATATCAAGAAGAAAAAGGTAATATTGTTGATTGATTCGGGTAGTAACCATAATTTTATTCATTGTAAGGTAGCCAAGGAATTGAATTGTTTCCTATACCCAGCACCAGAATGTCAAGTGATGGTTGCAAATGGAGGAACTATAAATTTCTCGGGAAAATGCCATAATATCAAGCTAGCCATGGGGAATATGTATTGAATAGTCCAATGCTTTCCATCCCAATGGGAGGTGCTGATGTTGTACTAGGAGTAAAATGGTTACAATCCTTGGGGACAGTAGCTTTTAATTTTCAAGAAAATTTCTTGAATTTTTTTTCGGAAGGAAAGAAAATCGCATTACAGGGTATCGCAGGGAATCCAGGAAAGATAATAAGCTCTAATTTCATGGCAAATCTTTTGAACAAAGAACAACAAGGTGTAATTGCACAATTATGCCCACTAGAAGTTCCAACATCAAAATCATCTATTTCTCAAGATCTCCAAAAATTCTTGGACAATCATTCCATGGTGTTTGATACTTTCAAAGGACTCCCACCTATTCGTGATCATGATCATGCTATTCATTTGATTCTAGGAAATGTTCCTCCAAACATGAGACCTTACAGATATCCTTATGTCCAAAAGAGCGAAATTGAACGTATGATTGTAGAAATGTTAGAGGCTATTATAATTCAACATAGTCAAAGTGCTTTCTTTGCCCAAGCAGTATTGGTGAAAAAGGAATATGGATCATGTCGCATGTGTCTGTATTATAGGGAGCTCAATAAGCTCACTATTAAAGATAAATTTCCCATTCCTGTGATCGATGAATTATTGGATGAATTACATGGAGCAATTCATTTTACCAAGTTGCATCTTCGTTTAGGATATCATCAAATTAGAATGAAGACTGAGTATATTCCGAAAAAATCATTTCAAATTCATGAGGGTCATTATGAATTTTTGGTCATGCCTTTTGGCCTTAACAATGCACCTTCAACATTTCAAGGGTTGATGAATTCCATTTTCAAACCCTTCCTTAGAAAATTTGTGCTAGTATTTTTTGATGATATACTAATCCACAATGGGTCTTGGAAGGATTGTGTTCAACATGCTAAGAGGGTGCTCAAACTATTGGAGGAGAAACAATTATATGCAAAAACATAAAAATGTTTCTTTGGAGTACAAGAGGTGGAATATATGGGTGATATTGTATATCACGAGGGTGTTAAGGTAGACCCTAAAGAAATTAAAGCCATTAAGGAATCAAAATTCCCCACAACCATAAAGCAGTTGCGCGGATTTCTCTGGTTAACAGAGTATTATCGCAAGTTTGCTACGAATTATGGGAGAATAGCAGCACCTCTAACAACATTATTGAAGAAAGATGCATTTTCATGGACTCCTAAAGCAACTAAGGCCTTTGAACATCTTAAGGAGACAATTTTCCTAGCACCAGTATTAGCTATGCCATACTTCACAAAACCCTTTATTGTGGAATGTGATGCCTCATGAAATGGAATTGGTGTTGTTGTACTGCAAGAAGGAAGGCCCATTTCTTTTGAAATTCATTAAATAAAAGGAAAGTATTTACAAAATGCTATTTATGAGAAGGAAATTTTGGCAATGCTACATGCTCTAAAGAAATGGAGATCTTACCTAATGGGAAGACACCTCAAGGTAAAAAATGATCATGATACTATTAAACACTTTTTGGAACAAAGACTATCTTCAGAAGAGTAGCAAAAATGGGTCACAAAGATGTTGGGTTATGACTTTGAAATCATATACAAAAAAGGGAAGCTAAATGTTGTTGTATATGCCCTCTCAAGAAAGGATGAAGAGGTGGAAGCATTTCTTGTACAATTTCTATTATCCAACCATATTGGATAACTAAAGCAAGAGATGAATGGAAGAAGGATGAAGAAGTGTGGACACACATTCAAATGTTGCAACAATATCCTAGTACATTTGATACATTTAGTTGGAAAAATGATTCCTTATGGTACAAAGATTGCTTATATATTTGCAAGAATTCCCAACTAAAACAAAATATTCTGTTGGAATTGCACACTTCTCCTTTAGGAGGACACTCGACATTTTTAAGAACTTACCATAGGGTGAAGAAAGATTTTTTTTGGATGGCCTTAAATATGATATCCAAAATTTTGTGGCGAAATGTTTGGTTTACAAACAAAAAAAATTCGAGACAATTAAGACCCTGGGTCTTCTACAAACTTTATCCATTCCAAGTCAGCGTTGGGAGGATATTTGAATGGATTTTATCACAAGTTTACCCAAGTTTGAAGGAAGGAGTGTCATCATAGTGGTAGTTGATAGACTTACCAAGTATGCACACTTTTGTGCATTATCTCATCCATTTAAAGCAAGTATAGTTGCTACGACATTTATGAAAAAAATTCAAAAGCTACATGGAAACCCGAATATTATTGTAAGTGACAGAGATCCCATTTTTACGGGAAATTTTTGGAAGGAATTATTTTCTTGTTTGGGTACTCAACTAGCTCATAGCTTATCTTATCATCCTCAATCTTATGGTTAAATAGAGATAGTGAATAAATTTTTGGAAGGATATCTTCATTGTTTTTTATCTGATAAGCAAGCACAATCGGTCAAGTGTTTACCTCTCGCTGAATGGTGGTATAACACTTCCATACTGCAGCAAAAATGACCCCATTTATGGCACTTTAGGGATATGATCCACTGTCCATCACATCTTCTTTAAGGGAAAATTATAGGGTTCAAGCATGGAGGATCACATTGAGCATGAACAAGAAGTTCTCCAACTCTTAAAGTATAACCTAAATTTGGCACAAAATCGAATGAAACAACAAGAAGATCAACATTGCATTGAGAGAAGTTTTGATGTGGGAGACTAGGTATTTGTACGGCTACAACCATACAAACAAATGTCCCTCAAGCAAGCTAAGAAGGATAATAAATTATTGCCAAAGTACTATGGTCCATACAAGGTGTTGCAAAAAATTGGTACTATGGCATACAAATTGGAGCTTCCTACTTCTTCACAAGTGCATCTAGTTTTCCATGTTTCATGCATAAAAAATGATATAGGGGAGAAACTTCCAGTTCAAAAAATATTGCCAGAACTTGATGAGGAAGGAAAAAACATAGTGGAACCTAAAGTAGTCACAGAAACAAGAACTCGACAGCAACAAAATAGATCAATTTCAAAGTATCTCATCAAATGGAAGAACTTACCCACTGAAGATACTACATGGGAGGATGAGAATTTTATACAAAAGCACCCAGAGCTACTCAAGCACTGAGGAAAACACTTTTTTGAAGGAGAGGTGAATGTTAGGTCAATAATGTACTATTATAGTCCCTTATTGTTGTTAGTATAACCCCATTATTGTTATTGTTGTACCCCTGTAACCCCCATATTGTTATTATTGTGCCCTTACATTATTATTGTTAGGTCGACTAGGATTACATTGTGGCCCCACTAGGATTACGTTGTGGCCCCTTGGAATCCTATATATATAAAGGAGGTTTTTTCATTTCTATCATCTAAGAATTATTCATTTATGTAATGTATTGGAGGTTTCCCCCTCGAAGTGGCTCATTTCTAAGGCGTTGATCTCTCTTTTCTTCTATTTTTGGAGCTGGTTTCACTACAATGCACAAGTGGAATATTCATAGGACTAAGGTGTATTATTATGAAAATTCCATTGAGTTCTTGGATGAAAATGGGGAACAAATAATCTCATAGGGTAAGAACAAGGAAGCACTATTTAGGATGTTGACATCTATGGAGGAAAAGTGCAGTCACAGGAAAGGATGTGTATTATTTGAAGTGCATATTTCAAGTGATAAAGGTAAGGATGTTAAGGATGTGGAGGTATTGAATAGGTACCCAGTTCTACAATAGTTTGAGGATGTGTTTAATGTATATATTTCATATTTTCTCCCTCAAAGTGAAGAGGAATCTTCCATTGAATTGGTACTAGGGGGAGCACCAACATCATAGCAACCATATAGGATGAGCAAACAATACTTAGTGGAATTGAAATTATAGTTGAAGGAAATGCTTCACAAGGGGTACATTAGGCCAAGTGTATCACTGTGGGGTGCACCAATATTATTAATGAAGAGGAAGGATGGTATTCCTATGATATGCATTGATTACAGGGAATTGAACAAGGTAAAAATCAAGAAGAAGTATTCATTGTTGAGCATCAATGACTTTTTTGATCAGTTGAAGAGACAAACGTCATTCTTGAAGATCTATTTGAGATCAAGATACCATTATGTACACATCGAAGAATAGGACATTTACAAGACAACTTTCGAGACAATGTATGGGAATTATGAGTTTGTTGTAGTTCCTTTTAGTTTGACTAATGCTCCAAATAATTTTATGTGGTTGCTGAATATCATTTTGCATCCTTATCTAGATAATCTTGTTATTATATTCATTCATGCTATATTCATATATTCTAAGAATTCAAAAGATCATGTGAAAAACTTAACAAGAATATTAAGATTTATATGAGAGAATCAATTGTATGACAAGTTTAGAAAATGCAGTCTCTTTCAAGAATGTATACATTACTTGGGGAATATGGTTTCCAAGGAAAGTAGAGCATTGGACCCATAAAAGATAAAATCTATCATGGAATTTTCATCTCCTAGGAATGTGGATGAGGGAAGGTCATTTATGGGGTTAGTGGGTTATTATAGGAGGTTTAACAAGAAATTATCATATATTTTTTATCCTATTACATTGTTGCAAAGGAGATGTAAATTTTTTTAATGGATATAGGAATGTGTTGTCAGCTTTGAGTAGTTGAAGTAGTTATTAACAAATGCTCCATTTTTAGATATTACAGATCCAGAGAAAGAGTTTTTAGTATGCATAGATACTTGCAAGAGAGGGCTTGGTGGAGTCCTTATGTAGGACGGACAGATCGTATGTTACAAATCAAGGAAATTAAATGTGAACGAACAAAATTATGTCACACATGATCTTGAGTTGGAAGCGATCGTTCATGCATTGAATATGTGGAGGAACTATATTCTTGTTAGGAGGTTTGTATTCATGAGTGATCAAAGTGGATTGAGATATATATTTAACCAACCAATTTGGAATTCCTAGAAAGCTAGATGGTTGGCCACCATTAATGAATTTCAGTTTGAGATCAAGTATGCTAAAAGGAAAGAGAACAAGGTTTCAGATTCTCTTAGAATAAGGGTACAAGTAAATCACATTACAACTATGACTTCATATGGGAAAAATATACAAGATCGTATCTTGCAGGAAAATCAACATGATTACATGTATAATGAGCTTAGGCACAATTTACAATAGGTACAGTTGATTAGGATATGGACTATCATCTCACAATGGATGGATTGGTCAAAATTAGGGATAGGATATATGTGCTAGATAATAGTGATGTCAGGAAGCTTATATTGAGGGAATTTCATGCTAAGCTAGATTCAGGCCTAATAAGGTATCAAAAAATAATGACAACAATGAAGAAGCTCTACTATTGGATAAATATGAAGAAGGAAATGAAAAGGTTTTTAGCTATATTTTTGTATTTTCAATAGGTAAAAACAATGTGTAATCATTGAAGTGATTTACTATAGCTAATTATGATTCGAGAGATGGAATGGGAAGTCAATTCTAAGGATTTTATCACAGGTTTGTCATAGACATATAAACAGCATGATTCCATCATGGTTGTGTTAGACAGGTTGAAAAAGGTATCACACTTCATCCGATGAAGTCTACGTATTCAGATAATGATGTGGAATAGGTATTCATTAGAGATGTAGTGAGGCTGCAAGGTGTGCCAAAGAATATTATGTGGAACAATGATACTAAGTTCATGTCTATGTTCTGGAAAGAGTTATTTGCAGGTGTAGGTAGATAGTTTTCCTTTAGTAAAACTGATCCTGACTTATGCAGGAACACAAAAAAATACATAAATAAACATAAAATCAAATATGCAACAGTAATAACACTTCATTTCATTAATATCAAATACTAAAAAACGCTTACATAGAGAATGGAAAACAAAGTAGCTCAGGTGATGGTAGCTTATCTCTGAGAAGATTTGTGGTGGCTACATGCCTTTGAATTGTGTTACAATGAGATTCAAGGGATATTTTATTATTGAAAAATAAGAGAAAAACCTAAACAACCAAACCCCTAACCAGAGGATATGTAACACCAATATTTTATGGGCCACGTTGGGGTTAGTTGGGAAGCCAACTTCCCAGGGTCGTAACTTGTGGTGAGACCTAGTATTACACCAATAATGATGCAACTACCAAAGGCTACTCTACTTTACTTTATCAACCCAGGTTTCATAAAAACTTGGAGGTGGCAGTGCTATATACACATCATATGCATTATACTTATGTCATCCTCTTGTGAGCTCTATGAAAGGGTGCTATTTTTACGGCTTCTAAATCAAGCTTGTCATACCTTTGAATTTATACCTAGGGCTACAAATGATTCAAAGAAATTACTCTATCAACAAGAAAATAACTATTCTACAACAATAAATAACATCTAACTATTTTTTAATGAAATAAATCTACACATTAAGCTATGATAAGAAATGGAAGCAAACTATCCATCTTGCATGAAGTAAATTTCTAAATTGGAATTACATAAAGGAAACTAACCTAATCACACATTTTTGGGCCAAATGGCTAAAAAAACTTTATCTAATTCATGTCCTAATTATCATGCTTTTACTCATGCATCTATTCATTACCTAACTATGCTTGTAAATGCACTATTTTGTAGCTAGGAGGAGAAAGCATTAAGGTAGCTTATGAAGGACTTGAACTCATGGGTGCAAGGATGAAGGTATTTCGGTGGTTTTGGAAGGTTTGAATGATGTGGATTGTGGTTTCTAGATTTAAGGAGGGAACCACTAGTGCTACTATAGGTTTCCTGTAGTGCTATCGGAAAGTCCTGAATTTCTACAAGAAATAGTCTGAGGGCAATTTGAGGCAAAAAATGGGTGAGAAAAGTTTAGGGAAAGTGGAGTGGAGGTGTTTTAAGATGAGTGGACGGTGTCCAACCCCTTGGCCAAGCCCGTAACACCTTGAGAAGCCTTTCTTGCACCTCTATGGTTTTCTCACAATTTCAAGGTCAAAAATCTTTAAACAGGGTTGATGGCGATTTCATGAATTTTTTTTGATGAAAGGTGAGAAATGAATCTGAAGGTGTTGGTGAAGTCTTCCATTGCTGTGCTATTTGAACCTACAAGCAAACTACTTATTCATGAAACAAATATTGAAAAATATGTTATGAAGGAAATTGAAATATGAGTTGAATTTGGAAAGAAAACCTACTTTAGCCTACAAATAGAAATCTAACTCATAATTTTAAACATGTTCATGATACTACAACAACCTAACTATTAATTCAAATAAATCATAAACTAAAAAGAAAATTTGGTCTACGGAGAAGGTCTACCCTCCTCAGGCTCCAATGAAATATATGAGAGAGGGAGGCTTGACACACATACTTCTATGTTTATTGACTATTCTACCAACATGTGAGAATTTGAATCTATAGCAAAGACAAATGGAAGCAAACTAAAAACAATGAACTGAAATGTAAGCAAACTAGCTAAAAAAACTCATAAGAAAACTAGCTACAATGACATAAAAGTAAAAAATGAATACACAAGAGAGACTAAGGCCAATGGATTAGGCCCTAACTCACAATCCTAGCCTTCTAAAACAAGATCAGTGAAGCACAATCTAAATACTCACCTTATTGAAGAAAATAGTGTCATTTCATAAACATGAGAGTCTTCAAAAGCCTATTACAAGAGTTAAGAGTCTATTATATTCCTTCAAAGTTCTAATCCTAATGAGCTCATGCTCAACCTTATTTAATCCAGACGGTAGATACCAACATATCCCTCGTAAGTAGGTGATTTGTCCACTTTGACTGCAAGTTAAGTGTAGCATTGGTGCACTTGATCTTGAGTTTTCTTGCCTACCTTTGATTTCTAGCTATTGGAGGGAATATCGAGGATCCCTTGGATGCCTTTGGGAGTTAAGGAGGGGGTAAATCCCCCTGGAATCTCCCCTTGTTGTCTGCTCCGAGATTTAATGGAAAAATATTCATAAAAAAGCAATATCTTTGTGATTTTCCTGCATTTAACTCATGTTAGGCATTCAAAGTCCGACAAGCCTTAATCACCCTCTACACTAGCACCATAAGACAATAATATAATTAAATGTGAGGAAAAGAGACCTAATAAGGAAAAAAGGTGACAATTAACCCCTCCAAATGTACCTAATCATGGAGCTCATTACCACCCCCCTACAAAATGGTTTCTCATCATCTGAGAAACTTAGTCCTGCTTCTGCATTTCTTTCAAATCTTTGATGGACCCTCTGACTTCCGAATGAAGAAGTGTGGATGTCCCCTAAGGTGGGTAAAATCCATCATTATTTTATCCTTCTTTCCATCCGTTTTTCTACTCATCTTTTTCTTTTCCATCACTTAGCCCCAACAAAAAGTGTGAACTAAGTTTCAAACTAAGCCAACAAATCTTTCTGGCATGCATGGCCCTCTTGTGTAGTGGTGCTCTTTCTAGGGCACCTCTCAGTCTTTCTCGTGTGTGGCACTCCATGTTTCTAAGGTTGTTAGGGAGGTTTTTCCATCTCCTTTGACTAGCCATTATGCACTCATCTCCCAATAACCTAGAAAAATCATCAAAGTGAGAGATGACTTGAGCTTTTCTGTGGAGGAATTTTCCTGCAAGTGCAGGATCCTTTTCTGTCTTGAGATGGTTTTTTATGACACCCCTAGGGGTGAATAGTTCTTCCCTAATGTGTATAGGTTCTATGTTTTCTCTACTCATGGCCATTCCTAATTTTTGTGCTCTAGTTTCCTCATTGACCATCCAAGATGCTAATTCCATTAACTACATGTCTCCCATTCTAGGATTATAGCCCCATATGTTCAATTCTGTCAACATAGGATAGTGTATGTAGAATTCTGCCTTTTTTTCCTTATATACCATGCTTGATTGGTTTAAAAAAATAAATGAAATGCCTAACATTTTTAAATGGTAAGGATCCATTAGAGGCCAATATTTCAATTTGAAATAGGAGCCACTTCTCCTTGAGGTAAACTACAGAGGAATCTTATGGGTATCTATGTTGGATGGCCTCCACACAAAAATTTACCATGGAGGCCATTTGTTTTTCCTTTTTCTGTAGTTGCTCCTGCAATGCTACATTCTCTGCTTGGGACTTATGAAGCTTCTATTTCAACATGAATTCTATGTGCCTAACATCAGACAAACCCTTACCCAACTCAGCCAATTTTTCTTCCATGATCCTTATGTCATGCACACCTTTTGTTGTGGCAATATTCATCCAATGATGAGTGTGTGCCCTCTCCTCTTCCAACTGATAGAATAAAGGAACTTTGAACTTCTGAGGAATCAATCTTCCCCCTTCAATATCTGTGTTAGGAGTTGTGATTGGGTTGAGGGCTAGGGTTTGGTACTACTTTTACATATTCCACGACCGATTTTAGTGAGGTGGGCTCTGAATTGTGATATTTTTCTCCCTATTTTTCATATTGTCCTTCATCTTGTGCTTTTTTCTCAACCACTTTGATCTCTTACCCATATATAGATGTATTTTCTTCCTCAATGTATTTTTATCTAATTCTAGGCCTGCTAGTGTTTCATGTAGAAAAGACAGAGTTTTCCATAGAAAAATCTTTTATTCTTGCCCAAGACTCTTTTTTTCTTATTTTTCCCTTTTCTTTTTCTCTTTTTTTAGTCTTTTGAGGGTCTTTGGGGGTTTCATGAGGTGTATGGGATGCCAACCTTGAAGAGTTTCTTCTAATGTAGGTCACATGGGTCCTCATAGGTGAGGTGACCTCTTGCAGCCTTCCTTGTTCTAACCTTATTTCATCATCTTTCTTTGGTGATTCCTCAACGGAAATAGGTCTCTTGGCAGAAGTTAGTGGTTTCCCTTGCCTCATCAATTGACTATTCCTAGTCCTGAAATACATAGGTGCTTGGCACCTCCTTTTTGTTGTTATAAGTGTTCTCAAAGTGGCTAGGGTAACAACCACTTCCTAATATGTAATGTGTGCTTGCATGTTGGTTTCCTTAGGAGCAGTATCACTCCCTAACATAGAGTCCAATCATCATGGAAAATTTTAGGGGCTAATATTTGCAGGTGGGCTAATTTTCCATGGATTTTTGGAAAAGAAAGATTCGCCAATTTCCATTTTGTTATAAAAGTGATTCGCCCAAATTTTACAATATAAAATTATTTCACCTTAAAAATCGCCAACGTTATATAGACAATCTATATAATATCACTATAAATTTGAATAATTTTACGAATACATCAATAAAAATTTTATATTTTTCGCATTAGGGACTAGTGAGATTCGCCAATTTTTTAAACTTCAAAATAATTTTCCATCCTTAAAATTTTCCCTGCCAATCATTTCTTTCGCTCATTATTTTCGTCCATCTTACCCTCAACCTTTTCTTTCTTTGTTCCTATTGTCTTTGTGTTCTTTGTTTCCATATCCATATTTTGTTTTTCTTCTTCATCTTCAACCTCCTCTTCCTCTTCTGCTACCTCCTCTTTAGCCTCCTCTTCTTATTCCTCTACCTCCCTCTCTCTCAAGCTAGAGGCAGAGGTTTGTCTTGTTTGGGTGGCTATGAAGTTTTACCTATCCATTTCTATGAATGAGGACTAAGATACAGGGAGGTTTAATATTCTCAAAGCATCATTCACTATCAATTTTATGAGGCCATGATGAGCCAAATGGTGGTACTTTCTTTCCTTCGCCTTTTTTCTCATGTATGTTATGGAGTTCAAGAGGAAATTATGGATGCTTAATCCCTACACTACAGGGAGTTCTCCTTGAAACTTAAGCTCATTCAATAAACTGAAAATTGTACCCATAGACTGCACTAAGTTTTCCTTCACAATAAATCAATTTCACAATATGGAAAGCTACTTCATCCCAGGGATATGGAAATCTTTCTGTCCTCACTCCATTCTTGTATTCAATGTATTATTCTCTTGGAAGAAAGAATATTTTCTTGGCTTCAGTGTGTGGCATCCTCTCTTTAACCCATTTAACTCCTAAGGGAAATTTGTGATCATTCTTATGAGTTTAGGTGACAGTGTGATGGCTAGGCCCCTAACCATAGTGGAAGCTCTTTCTTCTGAGTGTGATTTTAGAGCCACTACAAATTATCGAACTATATCTTCATCAAAATCTTTCAAAAGCTCGAATAAACCTAGATATTGGTGATTTATAAAAATTTCAATGACTTGAGGATGCTGCCTAATTCTGTTAATATCAGTGGGCTCCCTTCTCTTGAATCCCCCTCCCATTTTTTTTACCCTTTAGTTGCGAAATTATAACTTGCTGTGAGCAAATTTCATTGAGAAATTTCAGTTTTGGAGGGTGTACACCACTTACATCTATCCTCTAGTCTTTTGGATTGGTATATGGTTTCCTTAGGAAGAAATTTCACCCACAGGTCACTCTTTGTTTCCCAATGTACCCTTTTTGATCTGCCTATCTAGTTGCATGTAGAAAATATTTCTTTCTCGTAGCACGATTGTGAATGCAAGATTTTTCTTTGATGATACTTTCCTCAATGGCTCCCACTACTATTTTTCTTTTGCTTCTCTTCGAAATTCACAGTGAAATGGTGAAAATGAGAAAAACTCACCTTTATGGAATTTTTAACTAAATTTTGAGCGGGGTGTTGACTCGTACTAAACACGAGTTTTCCTCTTTCAGACCATTTCTCCCACTTCAGCTAATTATTTCTTAGCCTTGTAATCATCTCTTTGTACCCGTTCACTCCCTGTTGACTTGATTTGACTTGCCTAGATGGCATCTACTTTTACTTTTCCTCCAATTTAACGTTACGAAGGTGGCCAAGTTAACTGGCCACCTTTTTTCTTTTTAAGCCTCTAAATCTTGACATTAAACTATTTTTTCCATTATGAATGCATAGCGAGAGGTGAAGGTCCATACCTGAGCCTACTTGGTGTCGGTGTGGTGCAGAATGACCTGGTCGAAGGATTTGGAGCTTGTGGGTGCAGTCATGATCTTCCTCTTTCTTTTTTTCATTTTCTTCTTGTTTTTTTTGAGTGAACAAGTTTTTTTGAGTGAGCTGCTTATTTTTCTGAGTGAGTTGCTTAATTATTTTTTGTCTGTTCTTCTTACAGGTGCTGCATGGAGGTCGTCAAGTCCCATGGCTGGTGTGATGCCTCTCTTGGAGTCATTCGGTGTTTTTTGAATTTATATTCATCCAATTTTCTTCAGATTTTTGCCTTGTTATGCCACACAAAAATTTTCTATAGGAAACTTCTCAATTCCTCTAGCAATTTTCATCTTGCTTCTTCTTGCTTCAGCTTTCTTATTAATGGAGGGAAATGGTTTATGAAGGCTATGAATGGAGTCATGGAATGAATAGAATGGTTTATAGGTAAGTGAAGAGGTTCGATGCTAAGTTTTAGATGATCTAGCTGCTAATGGCACAACATAGTGTTTAGGGAGTGAATCCTTGTGCATGGAGTGAAATAAGCGGTTACGAGTGGAAGGTACAGGAAAAAATAAATTATCATGCTATAATTAAAATTCATAAATCCTTGAGAGAGAAACTTCCTTCATGAATAAATTTCATGTGTCACTTACGGGGGTTTCCTATAATGCCATAGGAATCCTGTAGTTATTGGACTTGCCTGTAAAAATTACAGTTAGGAGAAAAAAATGAAATTTCTTCCTAGCTGAGGGGTGAAATGAATGTATGGGTGCCCGCTTGAGTGGTTTATGGTGCATGTAAGCAGAGGAGAAAGAGAAGTGAAGAAAAAATGTTCCTCTAGATCCCCAAAACCCTCCTTGATCAATAATGTGCAAAACAGAAAAAAAATAAAAAAATAAATAAAAAAAAGAGTGCATAGGCCTTTTTATTTCTTTTTTATTTTTTGTTTCATTTTCCTTGTTTTTATTCTCTTTTTTTAGGGCATGTGGGCTACCTCCAGAGAGGTTTTCAACCCATATTTTGGTCTTGGGCGCCTCAGGGAGGTTTTCACCAAAGGATCTTTTATTTTCTATTTTTTCATTTTCTCTCTTTTTTTTTGCTCCAGGATTGCCTCATCGAGGTTTTCAACCTTGGAGTTTGGCTTAGATGGCTCAGAGAGGTTTTCAACCATGCCTCTTTATTTTTATATTTTCTTTTATTTTCTTAGGAGGGGGAGATGCTATAAACTATGGAGTCTCCTAGTACATACACCTCCCTCTTTATGGAATTTATAATTTTTTCCCTAGAAAGGGGCTTTTTGCAAACTTTAGGTCTGTAACCATTGGCAAGTAGGTGAATCCCCTTCTCATCTATGGCTCTGATCTTAAATGCACCATTATCATAAAATTTTTCCCTTTTGTAGGGTCCCAACCATATTGTCATCAAGTTTTCTTTAAAGTCCTTAAACCTTGAGTCATACAACAACGCCCAATCTTCTCCTTCCTTTGTAGCTGAACCGATTCTATGTGAAGGAGTGCTTGGATTATGAACTCATCTAATCCATTTAATTGTAGCAACATCTCTTTTTCTGCCTTTCATATATCTAGGTATAACTCAGCTTCCATCATTAACGTGTTTAAATCATATTCAATTGAAATCAAAGTTTTCTATCCATAAACCGGGTGATAAGGACTGAATCATATTGTTGTTTTCCACCAAATTTTTTTTTCTGCTACTCACAACCTTGATGGAGATATTGTCCAAGGGTTTGTTGGTCACTTCCACTTGTCCATTTGGTTGAGGGTCATAGGTAGTGGAATCCTTATTCTTTATCTTGTGCCTCCTCAAAAGAATCTCAATGAGATGAGATGTGAATTGTGCCCCCTGATTATTGAATACCTCTCTAAGGTATCCAAATTTGTAGAACAAATTTGCTCTCACAAATTCTGCTACATTCTCCTTAGTTGCTACCTTCACAGATTTTGTTTCATCCCACTTTTTCAGGTAGTCAGTGTAGACTATGGTATATTATTTCTAGCTAGATGGTGGATCAATGGGTCCAATGAAGTCCATGCCCCACTTGTCAAATGTCTCTAGAGCCACTTGAGGGTGTAAAGGAATGTCATCCCTCTGTGTGGGTTTCCCCGTCGTTTGGCATTGGGCACACCCACTACTGTATATTTTGGCATCTTGGTGAAGGTTAGGCCAATAGTAACATGCCTGCAAATCTTATAAGGAAATATTCTTTTACGAAAATTGGCCTCCACAAGGGCCATCATGACATGTAGAGAGGATATTAAGAACCTATTCGTCCCTCACACATCTTATAATAATTTGGTCAGGGTCTAGCTTTAAGAGATTTCCCCTAGTGTAGGTGAAACGGGTAGTTTTTCTGATGATATTTATCTTCTCCTTGCGTGAGAGGTGAGGAGGGAAATTTTCAGCAACTAAGTAGTTATCTATGTCAATAAACCATGGTGAGAGTGTTGAGATAGTGAAAAGATGCTCATCCGGTAGCTGGTCATCCACCATTCTGTCTTCATCTGTAGATAAAGCTAACCTGGATAAAAAATCTGTAACAACATTCTCGTTTCCATGTTTATCAACAATGGTTATGTGAAACTGTTGTAATAGTAACAACCATCTAATTGCTCTAGCATTAAAATCTGGTTTTTTCATTAACTATTTGATGGCTTCATGGTAAGTGTGTACAAATGTATGATAATGAGTGATATAAAGTATAAATTTATTTAAAGCATAGAAAATCAATAACATTTCCTTTTATGTGACACTATAATTGAGTTCAACCTTAGACAAGTTCTTACTAATGAAATTGATTGCATAAGGAAATCTGTCTTCTAACTTCCCCAAGCCTACCCCAATAGCTTTGTCTAATGCATCTGTGTGGATGTGAAAAGGTAGAGTCCAATTTGGACCTCGGAGAATGGGGGAAATATTTAGCATTCTAGCATTCCCTTAACGATCTCAAAAGCTTCTTTACAAAGACTGGACCAAATAAACTCATAATATTTGGCCAATAAACCAAAAAGTGGAAAAGCCAACCCGCTGAAATATTTTACGAACCTTCTATAGTAGAAAATGAAACCTAAGAAACTCCTCACGTCTCTCTTTGTTTTAGGAGTATTACTATTTTGATTATGGTGATTTTTTTTGTGTCCACTTGTAATCATGTTTAGGAGATTTAGTGTCCCAATACTAGTCCTACTCTTTTGAAGAATTCACACCTTTCTTGGCTCGGTGAGAGATGCATCTCAATGAATCTTCTCAACACTTTTCCGAAATTTGAGAGAGCTTTGTGGAAGTCATCCCTATAGGGTGGGAAATCATCCATGTAGATTTCAACTGAGTCATGGACTAGCTTAGATAAAATGCTCAAGAAAACTCTTTGGAAGGTAGTTGGGGCATTGCACAACCTGAAGGGTAGGACTCTTTAAGAGAAGGTACCCCAAGGACATGTGAATGTACTCTTGTTCTCGTCTTCAGGGTTAGTATGGATTTAGTTATACCCACTAAACCAATCTAATAAAGGAAATAACTTATTTCCTACAAGGCCATCTAGGACTTAATATATAAATGGCAAAGGGAAATGGTAATTCTTGGTGGATATTTTGAGTTCCTGATAATCAAAAGAGATTCAACATTTTCCATTCTTCTTCAAGACTAGGACAAGAGGAGATACCAACTCAATATCTAATATAGGATAAATGAAACCTGCATCCAACAATTTTTGCAGCTGTTCCTTGACTATGTCTTTTAGAGTTGGTTTCATCTGCCTTTGGGGTTGGTGCAATGACTTTCATCCTTCCTTAATATAAATATGATGTCTACATATGAAGGGATGCAACCCTCTCATTTCTTTATAATCCCAAGAAAATGGATCTAGGTTTTCTCTCAAAATTTGGCATAGTTTTTCTTCTTCTCTTTTTGAGAGGTTTCAATTACGATTAAAAGATTTGGATGGGCCAAACTCCACAGCCTTGGTGGTTTCAAAGGTTAAATCAACTAAGTGGAGTTACATCTAAGGGTGGTGTTGAGATTCTTTGACTAGGTTTTCAAGTGGGATGTTAGTGGGGGACTAGTTTGGAATTACATGGTTGATGAGTTCACCTTCATCAAGATGCCCCCCTCTAAGAACAAAATCTATGGAAAAAATGGGGTTACTATTGTATAATTCATATTATTCTTCATCATCCAACCATATAGGTAGATAATAATCAATGGAAGGCTTGGTTGGAGAATAAAATACCAGTTGTTTAGATAAGGGCCCATTCTTAATATTCATGTTTTCAGCCCGAAAACTGATATAAGCATCGACTGTGGCTAACAAAGGTCTCCCTAAGATGAGAGGATTTCTATTAAACTTTATTTTTGGCTGGAAAACCAAGAAATATATATTATACTCCAAAGAGTCAATTGAAACCATAACATCCTCAACAATTCCTTCCAGAGTTACTGTGAACTGAACTACAAGTTCCAAAAATATTGTGGTTTTCCTCAAAGTCCCTTGGAGGTTGAGTTTAAGCATATTTTCCTTGGTAATCACATTGATGGCAACCTCAAGATAAATAATATTATTGGGGACTATGACACAATCTATGTGAAAATCTACAACTGGAGTTCCAGGGTCCACGTACTTTGGGAATACCACCCTTCCCAACATTAATTCGAAAAGTTGTCCTACTACGTTGATGGTGGGGGTTTATTTCTTCTTTATCCTAGGTTTCTTGAAGCACTTTTCCTTGATGAGCCTATTGTAAATAGTGACATCCTTAATTTCCTGTAGAAAGGGGTATTTTTACACACAATTTTTTAGTTCTCCCAGAAGTTTAGTCTCCTCTCAGGTGTGCTGACTGGAATCAATCAAGCGCTCATGGAAATGAGGTTGTTTGATGTTAGTGTTATTTTCTTCCTTTTCATCCTCAACCTCTACAGGTGGAGATGGAGGATGGTTTTCTAGGAGTACTCTTCCTGAACTGAGATTAATCTCATGTATCTCCACAACATAAGCTAGATACGATGTCTCACCACTATAAACCTGTTGTGCATGTCTATTGTTTGGGTTCAGATTGGGCTATGCAGGTATTTGAGGCAGCTTGGGTGGAGTAGCATGAGTAAGCTAAGGTTGAATTTTGGGTGGAGGAATTAGAGTAGGTATTTTATTATTTTGAGGCCTCCACCCTTGAGATGGGTTAATCCACCGAGGTTGTTGATGAGCATACTACTGAAATGGTTGGTTCACCGGTTGAGGGTGATATGGAGGGTTGTAAGGCAAAGTAGGAGGTGTAGGATAGGATGGAGGAGTGGGGGTGTGCGATGGTTTCATAGGTGCATTCTGATTGTTGTGATAGTGGGAATAAGGTGCACCCTGCATACCCTTCTAATATGACCTAGGCCATTGAGGCCTTCTCTGGTTGATGAAGCATAGTCTCTCTAGTGCAACTTCTCCACCTTGATATACAACTTTGAGTCCAAGTAAGGAGGGTCACTTATCTGTGGCATGATTATCCTCATGGACTAAGAAAACCAGTATGGCATTTAATGGACATTCATTTCTAGGGTGTTTTCTAGTACATCTAGGGAAAAAAATAGGTAATTCTCTTTCTTCTTCCTCTTGGTTCCTCTTGACCTGCATTGTGTCCATTTGTAAGGGAAAGGTGTGCAACATGTCACCCTTGAAGTCCTCCAACATATTTTAAATCTCATGCTTGATGGAGGTGGAAGAGGGAGTGGTGCTAATTGTACTTTGGCTAGTTCTGCCTTTCTTCCTAGCTACCCTATAATGGTTCCTGAAGATAGTTTTGATTGTCTCATAAGGAAGCTGGTAGATAAATTCTCCTGATAGAATATTGAGGGCTTCTATCACCTCCTCCCTGACCCCTAAGATAATTACTATTTTAAGTTATTCACTATGAAGATTATAGTTGACTCTCTTATAGTTTAACTGGAACCTCTCTTTATAGTCCTCTAGGGATTTCTCAAGCCGTAGAGTCATTCTGAATATTTCATATTTAGTTTCCCTGGACCTATAGTAGTCCATGTACCTTTTTTTTGACCCCAGGTAGTGATGTTGTTCATAGGTAGACCCATGAACCAGCGGAAGGCCACATCCTTAAGGGTAGATGGGAATAGCTTCAACTTTATATCATCTGAGGCATATTCATAGGTCCTACAGACACCAACAAATTCAAACATGAATGTGTCATGGTTCTCAGGGGTAAGTTCTTGAAAATGTGTAAGGCCTGAGGGGCTGATATTTTTCATTTTATTTTCCCAATCTGCCACTCTAATGGGAAATTCTCCCCGGGCTTCAGCTTCATCCATGGTTTGAATAGGTGAAGCAAGTTCCTCTAGAGAAACATGATATTCCTCTTCTCCAATAGGGTCCTCAAAATTTTCAGAAGGCTCACCTATGGTGTGTTCAACCTCACAACCACTAAAGAAGAGTGAAGGGTGACTATGTGGTGATGTGGGGGTTTTAGGTAGAAAATTTCCTTGAGTATAGCTAGTCCTACTAGGCATGAAAATGGGATTTTTTTGTATTTTTCAATAATTTTTAAACATGTAAAATTAGAGGATAAAGAATGGTAAAAAAAAAAACAAAGAATCTACTAGACACCTCCCCGACAATGGCGTAAAAAAGTGGTGAGGCCTGGTATTGCACCAACAATGCTGCAACTCCCAAGAGCTACTCTACTTTATTTTATTAGTTCGTACAAACTTGGAGGTGAAAGTGCTATATATACAACCAATGCATTCTACTGATGTCATCATCTTCTGTGCTCTACGAAAGGGTGCTATTTCTAGGGTTTCTAAATGAAGTCCATCACACTTCTGAATTAAGACATAGGGCTACAAATTATTCAAGCCCATTACTTTATTAGCAAGAAAATAACTATTCTACAACAAGAAAGCATATCTAACTACTTTCCAATGAAAGAAATCTACTCATTAAGCTATTATAAGAAATGGACGCAAACTAGGCATCTTGGATGAAATAAATTGCTGAATTGAAATTGCATAAAGGAAACTGACCTAATCACACATTTTGGGGCAAAATGGATAAACACACTTTCACCAGTTCATTTTTTAATTATCATGTTTTTACTCATGCATCTAATCATGACCTAAATATGCTTGTAAATGCATTGTTTTGCAGCTAGGAGGAGAAAGTGGTAAGGTGGCTTATGAAGGGCTTGAACTCATGGGTGCAAGGCTAAAGGTGTCTGGGTGGTTTTCATAGGTCTGGATGAGGTGGATGGTCGTTTATGGGTTTAAGGATGGGATCATTTGTGCAATTATAGGTTTTGTGTAGTGCTACAGGAAAGTGATAAATTTATTCAGGAAAGAGTCTGAGGGAAATCCAAGGCCAAGAATTGGTGAGAAAAGTGAAGGCAAGGTGGATTGAAGGTGTGTTTGGATGAGTGGAATATGGAAAACCACTTGCCCAAGCTCAAACCCACTTGAGAATACTGCCTTGCACCTCTAGGATTTCCTCACGGTGTGAAGGTCAAATATCTGAAAACAAGGCTGATGGAAATTTGATGAACAAAAGGGTGATGAAAGGTGATAAATGAATTTGAATGTGTTGGTGAAGTCGTCCTTGGATGTGCTAATTGAACCTACAAGAAAAATACATGTTCATGCAACAAATATTGAGAAATTCATGATGAAAGAAATGGAAAAGATACGTTTAATTTGGAAAGAAAACCTAGTTTAGCCTACAAATAGAAATCTAACTCATCATTCTAAACATGTTCATGACCCTACAACAACCTAACCATTCATTCCAAGAATTAATAAAATAAAAATAACATTTGTTCTATGGAGAAGGTCTACCCACCTCAAGATCCAATTAAAGAGATGAGAGCCTCAAGGCTTGACACACAAATTTTTGAGTTTATAAACTATTCTACCAACATGTAATCAAGCTTAATCTACAGCAAAGAAAAATGGAGGCAAACTAAAAATAATGAATTGAAATGTAAGCAAAGTAGCTAAAAAATATCATAAGGAAAATACCTACAATGACATAAAAGTAAATAACTAATACACAAGAGAGGCTAAGGCCAATGGATTTGGCCTTATACCATAAGCCTAACCCTTTGAAAATAGACCAGTGAAGCACAATCTGAGTACTCATCTTATTGCATAAAATAGTATCATTACATAAACATGAAAGTCTTCAAAAAAATATTACAAGAGATAAGAGCCTATTAGCTTTCTGGAAAGTTTGAATCCTAATGAGCTCTTTCTCAACCCTATTTAACCTAGAGGATTGCTAGCAAAAATTCCCTAAAAATTAGGTGATGTGTCCACTTTGACTACAAGTGAAGTGTAGCTTTGGTGCACTTCATATTGATTTTGTTTGTTTTCCTTTGATTTCGAGCTGTTGGAGGTAATCTCGAGGATCCTTTGGCTTCCTTTGGGAGTTAAGGAGGTAGAAAATCCCCCTATAATCTCTCCTTGCTATCAACTCCGAGCTTTAATGGAAAAATATTCATAAAAAATGCAATACCTTCATGATTTTCCTGCATTTAACTCATGTTAGGCATTCAAAGTATGAAAAGCCTTAATCACCATCTACACTAGAAACATAATACCATAATATAATTAAATGTGAGAAAAAGAGACCTAATAAGGCAAAAAGGTGACAATTAACCAGTCAAAATGTACCTAACGATGGAGATCATCAACTTGGTCATTTTATGTTTGTTTGGTATGTATAATGCCTCGTTGGAAATATATCTCTGAGGAATACACATTTTATTATGATTTCCTTCAAATCATTGCAGCCATCATGTCCAAAAAATGTCTTTTAGGGCGTCAAAATGGCTCCGAAACCTCAGGACTTGAAAAACTCCCAAAAATAGTAAATAAGAAAATTGATGAAACTAAAAGGCTAGAATAAGTAGGTTTCCACCAATATCCATCTAGATCGTTCCTCCCCCCTTAGAAAGGAATAATCCCCATTGCATGCAGAACCTCCATGAGGTGGGGAACTTTTTGTTGAACTTGTTCCCTGGTGAACCACTTTCCCTGGTGAAGGACTTGGAAAAATTTGACAACCAGATACAAATGGATATTCTATTACTGAGTGATTTTAAGATGTTTTTCCATGATTTGATCGGTTACAGCTTCTTCCATCCTATATTTATTTAACTATGACAGGGTGAATTGTTCTATAATGTTCGATGTGTCTAGTAATGGAAACAAGTATGGTCGAAGGCGATCCATGTTGAACACTAGGTGTACGCTAAGGAATGGGGGAATTCTAAGCTAAAAAGCACGGTCTCCCACAAACTTGTTGATGGTATATGTACCATATAGGTATGGTGTAGCCTATGGTGGGGTCTAGAAAGGCGCTCCTCCTACAAATCTAATGAAACTTTGTCACCCACTTCGAAGTCGTGTGGCACCCGATGCTCATCATGTCATTGCTTGTACATAGAATTCTCTCTATCCAATATGTCATCAACCTATTGGAGGATGTATTGAAGGCAATCAATGAAGTTGTTTGCATTTTCAGCTTCAGACTGGACATGGGCCGAATCTACCTGAGTAGGTGCAAATGGCATGGCTACATCAATGGGACATAGTGGCTGGACTCCCAAGCCCACCTGAAAGGGGTTGTTATTGGTTGAGGTGTGGAGAGCCTGATTATAGCTGCGTTGTACATAAGGGAGGCTCTCAACCAATGTGTATTGATGCTTTGAGTTTTACATGTGCATAATCTGTATGATCCTCCTATTCATGGCCTCTCCCTTTCCATCGGTTTGGAGATGGAGAGTTGTGCAGTTGGTGAGCTTGGTGTCCATCATCGACCAAAGACTCGACGAAAATGTACTGAGGAACCCGTTGTCCTGATATAATATGATAGACTGTCAGATCCTAAAGAGTATCCACACGTGTTCAAATAAGAGTTTAGCAGTGGCTTCTGATGTGATATTCTTCATGTAGCACGCCATAATGTCCATCCTAGACAATCTATCGACGACCACAAAAAAAAATTCATTCCCTTGTGTAGTAGCAGGAAGGCCACACATGTAACCCATGGATATGGATTATGAAGGTCAAATAAGGGCAGGCAATGAAGTATAGTGACCTTACTTCTTGATGGTCGATTTGGCAATGGTGAACGCAGTGCAGGATCTGATATACTTCCCATCATCCTATCGAAATTTTGGCCAATAGAAATACTTCTGCAATACTACCATTTTTTTCTCGACCCTGAAATTCCCAGCCACCTGACTGTAGTACACTTCCCAAACTGTCTTAGCATGATCGCTTGAAGGAACCAAAAGGTTTCCTAGGTGACATAATAGTCCATCCTGGAGGTGAAAATTGGGAGCTTTGTTACCTTCAAAGAGTGTCTTGTATGTGTAATTGAATTCTCTATTTCTTATGTAGAGAAGCAGCCAATCAGAACTATCGTACCCACAAGAGTTTAGCATGGTGTTTATTGCCATGATCAGTGGCAGATTGAGGTGGTATGAAACATTCTTTGTGCCTCTCTTCTTGTACATGATGTTTAAATTAAACTGTTGCAGGTATGTCGACCACTTCTGATGGAAATCATTCTTCAAATTCCATTGTGTCTGTATGAACTGCAAGAGTCAGTCGTCCTTCAAAAAAATGTAATGCTTCCCTTGTTGGGAAGCTTGCACAATGGAATACATATGTTTGTCATAAGTGAGGTACTTCTGGACTGTGTCAGAAATTGTGTCACTATGACATGCCACTTGATGCCCTTATTGAGTAAGGAATGCCCCAATATCATATTCAAAGGCATATGTCTCGATCTCAAATGGTTATTTCAAGTATGGTCATGTGAGTACTAGTGTAGAGAAGAGGTGATGTTTCAAATCTGTGAACGCCTTATGTTGAGATTCAAACCAAATTAATCTTGCTTTCGCTCCTCCGTTGGTGACTTGACTCAGGAGTTGAGTGATATGAGAGAATCGCAACATGAACCTGTGGTAGAAATTGGCAATACCCATAAATATGTGGAGCTCTAATAGAGTGGTTGGGGTTGGAAAATCTTGATGAATTGGATCTTGGTTGAATCCACATGCATCCGCCGCTCATTAATAATGTATCTGAGTTACTGAAACTGGGTCATGCCAAAAGTGCACTTCTCCAAATCGGCATACAACTTCTGTTGCCATAGTTTTTGGAGGACCTATCCGATGTGGTGGAGGTGCTCTTCCCATGTCTCACTAAAGATCAAGATCTCATGCAAGTACACTACCACAAATGTTTTTGTGAATGGCCACAAGATATCTTCCTTCAATGGCATGAAGGTTGCAAGAGAATTTTTGAAACTGAAAGGGATGACTAGCCATTTGAAAATGCCCTCCTTGGCTTTGAAGTAAGTCTTCCACACATCAAATGGTTTGATTTGTATCCGGTGATACCCAAAATTCAAGTCAATCATGCTGAAATATTTGGCGACCCCTGAGGTGGTCGAGGAGGTCATCAATCCATGGCATTCGATACATATTCTGGACTATGATATTGTTCAACATCTAATAGTCATTACAGAGTCTCCATGTGTTTTCCTTCTTCTATACCAACATGTTTGGGCTCCGACAGGGTCAAGAGTTTGGCCTGATGTGCCCTTTTTGCAATAGCTCTTGGATCTCTCTCTTCGTCTCATCAGGTTTCAAAATAGAGCATCAATAGATCTTCCCATTAGGCAGTGGTGTGCCTCGGGTAAGATCAATGGATTACATGACATGAAAGTGTAGAGGAACCCTTGTGGGTGAGGATAAAATGTCCTTTTATTCCTCCACGACTTTTTCCATCTGTTGCTCTTGCACAGTGGAGATATTTTTGGAGGTCACAACCACAATATTCTTCCTGCCCTATGGGAAAATCATAATGAAAAAAAATTTCCTGGTTTGGGAAATAATATCATTGCTTTGCATTAATCGAAGAGTTGGCAGAAAGCGGTACTACCTTGGTATCCTGTACATCTTATTTCCCAAAGTAGTAATAAGAGAACGAATTGCAAGTGGGTCAAGCTGAAAAAATGGAAGACTCTTTGTCATCCCTCTGTTCAAAATAAGTTTCCTACTAATCTTTGACATGGGCAGTGGCTCTGAGGAACAAAAAGGTAACATTTTCTCGATCGGAGAAATCATGGACCACAAAATACCCTTCGTTAAAATTCAGCCATCTATCTATGATGTATGCATCTATTCGGCTCTCAAATATGGGAATGTCAAAGTTTCCTTGTACCTTGAAAGGAGTGGCACCTAAGGAGTGGTTACTCGATGAATATTTGTCATCGGTGGGTAGTCCTTAAAGGATCTAGGAAAAGTTATCAATAATCACATTCCTTTGTCTCTCGAGGGCCTCCTCAAGAAATATTTTGATAGGATCCCATGTTCCCTCATCTTTCTTTTCTTCCACCATGGGATGCTAATAGGGTTTGTGAGGTTGATCTTGCAAAGTTTCAACAAGATCGAGCATAACTCCTTATACCTCAACCTCGTTGGGGACATCAAAAGAAAGATCCAGGTATGAAGGAATGAAATAAAATACAGAAATAAACGTAAATTCAAAGTTGGAGTAGGAACAACACTTCATTTCACTAATATCAAATATTGAAAAATTCTTACAGAGAGAATGCAAAAGGAACTAGCTTGGGCAATGGTAGCTTATCTCTCAAAAGAGATGTGGTGACTACATGCCTCTGAATTGATTTACAATGAGGCTCAAGGAAAATTTTATTATTGAATAATTAGAGAAAAACCTAACCCAAGGAGATGTAACACTGAGAGTTTATAGGCCCCCTTGGGGTTAGTGGGGATGCCAACTTCTGAGGGTTGTAACTTTATAATTTTATCTTTGTTTTACTTGTATGATACCTCATTGGAAAGATAACTCTGAGGATAACAACTAATCTCATGTTTTTTGTGTAAATTGTTTGATCAATAATGGAAAAAATTCCCTTTAGGGCCTCAAAATGGCTTTGGAAGTTCAGGACCCCAAATACTACTCAAAATAGTAAATAAGAAAACTAATTAGGTGGAATAGGTAGGTGGCCCCCATTATCCACCTGGATCAACAACTTATCATCCGCAAATAGATTGATATAAGGAGAGGGTCAACAGTATTTTGGAGGACATGTTGAGGATGTATGTGATGCATCAACAATTGAAGTAGGAAGAGTATATACCACTGGCTGAGTTCACTCACAAAAATGGGTATAAGGAGTCTCTAAAGATGAGTCCATTTAAGGCACTTTCTAGGTGGGTTTATTATACTCCGATTAGTTGGAGTGACCTTGTGAATAGGGTGTTTATTGGACCAAGCATATGGAAAATATAGAACAATAAATTCAATTTATCAATCATAATTTAAAAGCAACATATGACAGAAAAAAGAGCTATTCAGTAGGGTGCTTAAGGAGTTTCTTGTTGGGGAGCATGTGTACTTGTGCATCAAGCCCAAGAATTTCTCCTTCGGGATTAAATCATGTTCGAAGTTAGCACCTCGGTATTCTGGGCATCTCGAGATCCTTGAGAGGATTAAACCAGTGGCCTGTAGACTTGCACTACCTCCAACAATGAAATTTAATCATATGTTTTAATGCTTACGACGTATCTTAAATATGTCGATTATGTGATTGAATGGTATATATTATAGGTGGAGCCAAAAGGAGAATTCAAGCTGGAACCTTAGTGTAGTTTTCCAAGAAAGATGCTCATGCTCCAAAACCGAGCAATCAAGAAGGTTAAAGTGTAGTGGAAGCACTTTGGTCCCAATGAATCTATGTGGGAGATGGCTAATGAGACACGGTCTATGTATTATTCTCTATTCAATGGTTGAGTGAATTCTTTTGGCATATTTTTTAGTGTGATATTTCAGTATATGTACATATGTATGATGTAAATACCGTATCGAGCTATGTTATAAAGCTCCAATAAGCAGTATGGGTTTCATGTTTTTATTTTTATCATTTTGGTTATGTTTTAAACAGGTTATTCACTGTAAATATTGCATCGACCTAATTTATAAATCTTCACAATAAATATATATATATATATATTTTTAGTGGTTTTACTGGTTGTAGGTGTCATTGAACACCGAGGATGGTGTTCACCTAATGCAGAGCGGTCTGTAACAACCTCTTGTTAGAAATTCATGCAATAAATTTAATAAATGAAAAATAATAACCATGCTCATGGGACATTTAATTGAAGTTGAAAGTTAGGAAAAAACATAGTGACGAGGATCATGTGTGATTAATAAATGGCTATGGAAATTGGAAAAGGAAATGGAAAAGTATTTAGAAAGGAAAAGTGGAATTTATTAGCAGTTATTTATGAAAATAATGGAAATTAGGAGAAAAGGAAGGTGAAAGGTCACATGTTGAATGTGAGTAGGAAATTGAAGGAAAATTAATGGAAAATTAAGAAAATAGAGGCCTCAACAATAAAATTGATTTTGAGGATTAGTTCTCATACTTTTGTCAGTTTTATGTTGGAGCTTCGTCTTTTCTGTCTCTCATACTCTTGGATACTTATATTTTTCTTGGAGAACTCGTGGAGGAGTTTGGCATACTTGGGATTTAGGGAAAGAATGCAAGGAAAATAAGGAAAGCAGAAGAGGAAAACATGATTCACAACTATAGTAGGTTTTTCTTGTAGGGATTAAGTTGCATGGATGTTTTCCTTGTTATTTTTGGCATTCATGGCACATGCATGTGGTTTCTTGGTTGTGATATGTCACTGGAATGGAGGATTTCCTAGATTGATAATGGTTTTTCCTAGACTTTCCATTTCCTAAAGAGTGATGGTTTTGTGGGTTTACATTTTTTATGGATGGTGCTCATGTTCCTCATGGATGTGGACTGAGTTACTACTTCCTGGAAGCCTTGGTGGGAAAAATGCACTGAAATCCCTATAAAAACTTTGGTTGTGTTAGTAATCCTACAAGCCTTGGCTGGAAAAATGATCTGGAAGCCCTTGGTGGGTTTTTTAGTAGTCGTGGATGCCCTGGTTGGAAGAACACTCTCGAGGATTGACAACAACTGTGGTTTCAGTTACTATTCCTAGAAGCCCTAGTTGGAACAAAAGCTATGGAGACTTGGACATATTGAGTATAGACTGATCTCGTGATGGTTGGTGATGTCTAATTGTGCAATGGAATCACTGGTTAAGGGTTGAGTTGGTTTCGCCTCTAGAAGCCCTGGTTTTTTTTATGTTTCGTTCATTGCATGAGATCCCAAATTCATGCTTTGAATATAGAACATCGGTGATTGAATGAGAGAAATATTTGGTTCAACCGAATCTCTGGTCAGGTAGTACTTTGAAGTCCCTAACCTAGTTGCATTTTTCATATGTCAATAGATCTCTTTTCCTCTTGTATTTTGTGGGTAAAGTTACTTGTTACTATGTCATGTTAACTATGGTTCTATCATTACTATTCTATTGGTTATATCATGGTTATGATATTGGTCTATGACAGACTTGAGTTATGAATCTCATAATGTTTTAATTAGTAAATAAGGTTTTAATGAATGCATGACCTAATAGATGATCTTGAAGCTATTATGAGGAGGCATGAGGACTTCTTGATAAATCCGAGATAAGTATGAAGTCGCAAGTTTCAGATGTGTTTATATGACCTACAGATTACATGTTTGATATGTGTTTGACAAAATTTCTGTCATCTATAGGCCTTGTTAGATTAGTTCCTTTTTAAATTTTTTTAGTAGAGGCCTTGTCATATTGTTATTTATCGTTTCTAATAATTTCATAAATTTCTCGGTAGAGGCCTAAGTGTTGGCCCTGAAAAGGTGGCTCAGAATCTAGGGTCGTTCACACAGAACTGGATGAAAAATGTTAGAGTCTTTTGCATTGCTTTTTATGCATGTGATTAAATTCTTTTAGTCACATAGAGGGCTTGTCATTAGTGTGACTATGGCTCTAGTTTAGCAGAACAACATGTTGTCTCATGGCTTGGTCATGTGGAAGCATTGGTAGGATCTTGAAGGTTCTATAACATTCGTGGAAGGTCACATTGGCCTTGTCTTGTCAGTTTCTCTTCCTTAACTATAATTGGGGAGTTGAATCATATGATAGTAACTCTTTGTCACATGTTAAGCTCGGTGGATTTGTTAGCTTAGGGAAATGTTGAAGGAGGCGGTTATAGGTGGAGTCATGATTTCATTGTCTCAAGGAAAGTTCTCAATTCTTGAGAAATTTTCCAAGCACCTATTCTCGTTAGGATTATGGTTATGTTATTTTAATTATGATGCACTTTAAATGATAATATCATGATTCTGATCATTTTTTTATCATGAAGGTTTATTACTCTATAGCATTAGTTATAATAAAAACATAACAGTCTTACCTAGGGAACCAATTATGTTTTATATATGTGGCATATCTATACATGTAGTGGTTAAAATGATATTTTTTATATGTAGAAATCTACATAGGCTTAAAGTACAATGCATTTGTGAGGAATTCTTAAGTGAATAAATTTTTTTAGATATGCAGAGAAGTAAATTGAAAAAAAAAAATCTTTAAGGTAATGATGAACAACCAATCTATATCGGAAAATATAGGTATTGAGTGATATAATTACAACAATTTCATTTTGTTTTCCTAAAGTGGAAATATTATTGTGTACTCATGGATGGGGGGGGGGACTCTAATATAGATACCGTACTGCTTGGAACGTGTATGAGTACTTATAAATATATGATGAAAGGAGAAAAACCACTATGAAAGGAGAAAAACCATCCATTACGTATTATTAACAATTATACCATGTATGCTCTTTCATTTTTAAATGGGGAGATACACAGAATCCCTTGAACCTCAAGAAAAGTTGACCATCCTTGAAAGGGAATGTAGAGTTATTTAGTAAACTATTGAAAGGAATTAACAAGTGTCTGTTGGTAGCATCAATGGAAAATTATATACCAAAATTTTATTATTCTACATGCATGGTATAGTGCCTAGGTATTCTAGGAATCGTAGAGTGAGAGTGTATATTTAAGTTACCTAATAATTTATAACAAATTTTAGGAAAAAGAAAGAATAGAATGCAACAAATACAAATTAGCCTAATGTTAAGTGATTATGAGAGTTGAAATGTAAAATTAGCATACATGAGTGTAATGTTTATCAAACTCTTATCATATTTGGTCTAACCTAATACACGAGATCACTACAAGTCGTATTTAAGTGACATGGGCACCAAAAGGATAATTTGCAGTCATGTGTATCATACAAACAAAAATAAAGTATAAAAACAATTAAACAACAATTTATTTGTATATGGATTGTGGAGCATTTGAAATCTGGACTGAAACCTTTTAGGAATGGCGAACGCTATTAATTCTATGGAGAATTGCACAAACTAGGGACCAAATTATACAAAACCCAATTGAGAATTGGTAGTCAAGAAACATAACTAAAAAGTGCAAAAATAAGCTTACAAATTATTATGAGTTCAAACAAAAAAAGGTACTTTTCCAATGAAAGTGAAATCCATTCACTCACTAAATAATAACTCTATTTTTCATTAAAAATAAGATCATTATAGCCATTACAATGTAGGGGCACTCAAATCATGGTGCATACACTAAAATAGACATTTTTTATTAGAAAAACATAATATCCTAATGTTATCATGATAAAATATTTCACCTTAAAAAGGTCTCATGTTCCAAAGTTCAAAAACCCTTGAGGGTTTCCAATTTAAAACATATTGAATACAAGCCATCAAACAAAAAATATTAGAGGTGAGGGACCTTGATACAAAACTCATACAAATTTTAGCGAAAAGTGCTTCGTGAAATTCCACATACATAATAGGAGAGATACCATAGTACATAATTCCACGCTAGTAGTTTGATAATTCCCTTGAATAAATTTCCCTCATAGGGAGGAGTTGGTAGAATTAAATCTGTACTGAAAACGATTAAGAGAATTGCAAGCCAAATCTCACTACGTCGTGACTTTAACAACAAGAATCGAAGGCAAAACGGGATGTGAACCGACTTGTAGCGAAGTGAGCACGAATTACAAGTTTGGAGCACATCCTTTTCCATTCGAACTTGTGCTAACAATCACTTCAAAAATAGTGGCATTAATATTCATAGAAAGTGGTAAGAGAAAGCACACTTTAGCCTAGTAAAAACATTATACAATTTTTAAATTACTACACAAAAATGGAAGTATATTGTGACAAAAGTGATTCTGCGCACACTCTGGTATATTTTCGCATTACCAGTCAATGCAGTGAGAGGATAGATATAATTATATACACCATATGGAGACATTGTAAACAAGAAAAATGATTAAAAAAAGGACACCATGGCAACTAGAGCCTTATCCTCACACTAACATAGAAGGTGTGGGTCGAATTTCGTCGAGCCCATGAAAACCATTTTTGAAAAAAAAAAAAGTGAAACCCAAAAAATTAAAAAATTAAGTGTGCCCCTGTGAGTGTGAACAAAGCTTGAAGAGAACACTACCAAACCTGGTGTGGTAAGTAAATGAACTTTAAGTTAATGATATTAAAGGTTAATGATATTAAAGGTAATGGGACAGTTAAGGCGTCGTAGTAGATAAATTACAAAAATAGTTAAATTTCGAGCTGGGAATCCAATATTAAAGGAAAAGATAATGGTCACATGTAGAAACCATCATGGAAGATTCTTCATGGAAATTGCAGTGACACCCATAAACCGAAGTCGAACTTTCCCAAAGTGTCATAACACAATCCAACATGAGAGAAAACATAAAGGGAATGGAGACCAACTCAACATCGAAAGTCAGGGTTTGGGTGAATGAACCACCACCCTTGGATTTGTCAATTAGATCTCCACCATTCATATGCGTAAAGTAATTAGAGGCCGATAATGTTCACGTGGGATGTGAGTATGTGGCCACTCCCATCTTGCCTCATGCCCTTCCATGGTCGCTTACCCATAATTCCTCCTTAATACCAAATGAATCCATTTAGTGGGAAGAACTATTTAATATACCACTATTTAAAGCCTTTGTTGGATCTGCAGTGATGTATGGAAACCATATATTTTCATATATGCACCTTAAGGGGAGTAATACTAACCATGCGGTGATTACATTAGTCTTTCTGGAGTCCTAAAATAAGTCTTAATAATTTTAGTTAGGGGTTCTTTAAATGAGATAACAACCTTTAGGTATGTAAGCCATAGAGTGGGGGGAAATAAAAACCTAGTATATCAACATGTATGGACTAACACATTCATTATAAAGAAATTTAATATAAAAAAATGTTCGCAACCATGTACATGACAATCAGATTAAGAAGGGTTTTTGGATGATATTTTAAATGTGTTTGGAGAACCTCAAATTCAAACACAAGATCAAAAGGATAAGCTTTTTTTGTGTACATGAAAGATTATGCAGCAACATTATCTCTCATTCAACAATGTTTTGATGATATAATTGTTCTCAAGATTGCAATAGAAACTAGGTTTGAGAATCATGGAATATTTTAAATATGACATACAATGAAAATGAGAGAAATGTAGATCAACCTCAGGTACAACCACATAGCATTGAAATTGGTGAGGAAACCATTCTAACAATAGATGTTGTTGGATAAGTTGTTGATGTATGCAAGATACACAAGACATGAAGACTGCAACTATCATAAACGCTATAGAAAAAACTGTTGAAGAAGTTGTAGAAGAGAAAAGTGATATTGTATAAGATGAAAATCATGGATGTGGTAAAAAAATTAATAGGCATGTTATTGAAATTCTCTATTTAGCAATAACATATGAGACGAACTTATTAGTGAAATTGAAATTAATTATAAGGTTGAATTAGTTGTTCTCTAAAAGTTTGTTACAAATCTAAAATATGATGAATATGAAAATGATTACCAAAAGGCTAACACAACTAGAATAAAAGAAAGAAATTTTCAAATCTTACTATGATAAAGATGTTTAAAAAAACCTACGATAACTACAACAAAAAAAAAAATTGAAAAAATGATAAACACTATTATTGAAACTACAAATCTCAAACATGATGAATATTAAAATGATTATCAAAAGGCTAACAGAACTAGAATAAAAGAAATAAATTTTCAAATCTTACTATGATAAAGATGTTTAAAAAAAACTACCATAACTACAAAAAAAAAATGAAAAAAATGATAAACATTATTATTGAAACTATTGTTGCAGAAGAAAAGGAAGTGAAAGAATCACTATACCTTTTATCATCTTTATAGATATTAACGCAAAAATTCAAAATTAATAATTGAAACACAAGAAACTGTATAAGGAATATCAAATGAAAATAATTTTTTAAAAAGACAAAATAAAGCTTAAGATACAAAATATAAGAAAAAGCATGAAAAATACAAATATGAATCTGTTAGATTTAATAGTGAAGTTAAACGTATAGATTTTTAAAGTTTCAAGGTAGTGCTCGATAATGTTTTATTTTCCAATGTAAATGTGACTTGAAGCTGCGTAGGATTCCTTAGCATAAGAAGTTGTTGTGCTTATCTATATATCTATCTGATTGCAATTAAATGAGACTCTATCATGACATATTGTCCTTGTTGTCTGTGAGAGGTTGCATTAATTTTAAAAAAAAAATCCCTCTTAAAATAATAAGTTGGTATTAGAGGATTAGAATAAGAGTGGTTTGATTGGTTGTGCGATTTGATAGCTCTTGATTTGAACTTATTAATAGCATGAAGTGTGTTCTCCCTCTTGGAAAAATTGGAAAATCAGAAATCCTTATCATCGCAGACGTTTGGTCCATGTCAAACATAGATATGCATGATGTGGCCAAATGAATTGAAAATCTCTTTCGAGATGGCCTCACTGGTATATGGATTCGATTGGTTTAATCCATAAAGTAGAATTGAATGTCCGTCATTGCTAATTTAGAAGAACATACAACATTTGGAGCAATCTATTTTACTACAGTACATTAGAGAAGCTTCCACCATAGGATAAATATCTGAGCAGGTGTGGTGATACTAGGCAATGAATGACTGGTGACTAGCTTGATCAATACCAAGCGGAAAAAATCGATGATTCTAAATGTGTCTGTGCATTCAATAGAAAATGTTTTGGACTAGACAGAAACCAGGTATGTTACTGACAGGACCTATTTAGCTTCCAAGCAACAACGAACTAGTGACGCTAATGCCATGATGAGACTGCTAATTCTCATCTAATAATTCAAATATTTCTCAAATTGGCATTTACTAGTGGTGACTATTTTGGAAGGGGCTTAGGGCATGACCCTCTGGGGTTTCCATTGTTTGCATCTGTTCATATATTCTGCGATCATGAGGGACTGAGGGTTTGAAACCTAGTGATCAATGACCATGTTTGAAGGAGTGTAGCGGTTGATAATGCAGATGAATTTATGGATTGATATTAGAGAGTAGTCACCTCATTTGGAGGATTGCAGTCAATAAGAATGCGGATGAATTTTTGGGCGGCTTGCATCGAAATCCTTGATTCTTGATTTTGGCCTTTCTATGTGTGGATAAAAACACTAGTCTTCTTCCACTGAAGAGCTCTTTAAGTTGCTCAAATTTTCTCAACTGTGTGAGTCAAATACTTAGGTGGAATTTTTTCTTTCTCATTTTCTCTAATATTATTTCTCTTAATTTCGATCACCCAAAGTTCTAGAACACTTGAGGGTTTAATCCCATAATCCCATTTTTATTTCTTGAAAATATGTACTTACGGGTTTTTTTCTTAACGGTCACCCCACACTGTTGCATGTGTCTATATCCCATTTTTATTTCTTGAAAATATGTACTTACAGTTCTTTTTTTTAACGGTCACCTCACTATTTTGCATGTGTCTATAGCTTTATATAGTTATACTATTCGATAAAATTTGTGTATATCGATCTTGAACGTGGCTCATTCTCTCCGGCTACATAAAGCATGTGAAGCTATCCAACCCATGAAGTTGTCACTATCGACATAAATAATTGTATCCGCACTGCTCATGTCCAGTCTTCATATATGAGATATATATATATTTTTTTTCAAAACAATGATGACTCCATTGGCTTATTAATATATAAATTAGTTTATAAATCTAGATCAAGATAATCAGACAAATGTTAGTCTTAGGATGCAAACATTAATAGAAGGTTTTAATGTTTCGTGAATAGCATCTAGAGTTGAAACCAAATTTGCAACACCAATAGCCATAGGTGAAAATTTTCGGTATAGAGACCAAGTTAAGGGTACTCTTGAGAATGTTCTTAAAAGACAACATTATTCTAACATAGGGATTGCTATCTCTCTTAAAAAACATAGAAAACACTTAAAATATTGAATGAAACTTTCATTACAAATAATGTTTTATTTTTAAAAATACGTTTTTGTCATTTAAGAGGGACCTAAATGAAAACAATGCCGACTTTTTTTCTGGAACCAAAGAAATTTATGATAAGCATAGTTATATTGGTGAAAATAATTGTTGTAGTGATCTAGTAACAATTATTTTAACTAGAATGTTGGATGATTATTATATGTTCAGTTGAACATATATATATAGAAAAAGCTGCTAAACTTATGAATTGATAGGTATTCTTCTAACTAGAGAAGAAAGAAGGAAGAATCTTAGTGGTAGATATTAAAGTTCATATTTAGCATTGGTAGGAAAAGTGAAACAACCATACAAAGAAACGTCGTGGAATATGAAAAAAAAAGCAGGGAAGCCACTATGAAAAACACATCTAGAATCAACAGCATTAAGGAAAATTACCAATATGACTCAGAAGAATGGATGCTTACACTATGGTTAGATTAGGTATTTTTTCTAAATATTGCAATAAAAATAACTTTGATGAGTGTAAGCATGGAAGACATTCATGCATTTTTCTTCACAAAGAACCCATAATTAGTGATAGTATAAAAAATATCAACTTAGTCATTCAAATGTTATTTTATTTAGAATAAATGATGACTTTAATGGATGGTTTACATAATTTGGTGCTTTGATTCAGATGGCATACAATATGGAATGGTTTGATACCTATGATGAAAATAAGCATGGTATTCAAATCTATCTAGGACATGATATATCTGATAAAATTAATGGTTATGGTAATGTGTAAATTTACCAAACAACCACATGGGAAAAAAAATTGTGATCTACGTTATAAGAATGAAGAAAAATATAATCTCTATATAAAAATTTCAATGATTAAATGTTGAAGTCACATTTTATTCTGAAGGATATATAGAATAACTACAACATCGTAGGAAGAGGAGTATGAAGATTCTTGTACAATATTGATAATGGAATATACAACCATGATATTAGTATAGCTTTGGCATCAAAGGTATGTGGAGGATGTCCATAAGGAAAGAAACAAAGGGAAGAGTTTCCTACAAGAACAAAAGCGATACAGGGGAACGAGGAAATATTAAGTTAATATATACTAATGTGTGTGGCCCCATGAAAACTAATTCATTCAGTGAAGCTTTATATTTTCTTATCTTCATTGAAGATAAAAATAAATACACATGGGGATAATTTCTTAGAATAAAATTAGTTTTATTTTAATACATTAAAGAAATTTAAAGTATGGTTGAAAAAAAAGGAAAATACAATAAGATCATTGGTTGAGACCAAGAAGGAAAATACACATCATGAAAATTCATGAGCTATTGAAAAATCCACGAGATACAAAAATAATTTAGAATCTCATATACTCTTAAACATAATGGTGTACAGGAAAGGTGAAATAGAACATTGGTTGAATGCAGTCAAAGTATGATAAAAGGTAAAAAATTCTCTAATGTTTTTTGGGTTGAAGTAATTAACACTATTGTATATTTGAAGATTATAATTCCCATATTCTTGAAGAATATAGGAGAAAGAATGCTGCAAAGGCAATAAAATACATATTAAAATTTATGATCTAACTAATCATATATTCTTTGTAGGTAGAGATATCATATTTCATGAATGTATAAACACGACAACATAATTTATGGAAACTACAAGAATTCAACATACCCCAATAAAGTGAATATTAAGAGGTTGATTTTGAAGAAAAGGGTAACATTGAATTTACTAGTAAAACACGAAGAAGTCGAGAAAATCAAAAAATAAATGAGCTATTAAAAATATAAGCAAAGAAATTTAGACACCAATACTCAAAGTTAATAATATAGTCCATCCTTCAAATTATGGGCAAGCCAAATGCCACAATGAATGGATAGATTCCATGAAAGAAATATATGATTCCATTATGAAAAATTATAAGTGAGAATTGATAGAATAATCAAGGAAAATGTTTTTATATGGTCAAAATAATCTAAATTTAATGTTTATGGAACTATTGGTAAATATAAAACTAGACTTTTATTGAAGATTATGAAGGAAGCTTCACTAGTGTAGGTAAAATGAAGATAATTAGAATTATTGAAGGATAATAAGAATAATTAAAAGTTAAACCAATTAGCATTAAGCAAACATTTATAAATGGATAAATAACTTAAAGTAATGTTACCATGGACAAGAACATAGGCACCCATGTCTTATTTGTGAAGGTTGATAAATTCTTCTAAAATCAAAGGAAACCCAAATTTGTATATCAAGAAGGATGAAAATGTGCATATTCTTATAATTGATGTATATGTTGATGATCTTATTCTATCAACATATGTCATTCTGTTAATTAAAAAGTTTATAAGTTGGATTACTATTTAGATCTTGAAGTTCAATGATACAATAATAAAACCCTGGTGGCAGAGAGAAAATATACATAGAAATTAATAAGCAAATTCACTATCAATGGATGTAAAGGAATATGTACACTATTGGAAAATAATTTGAAACTTATCAATAATAATGATGAAACAAAGAAAATGAATGGTACATTGTATAGATAGTTTGTGGGAAGTCCAAATTACAAGGAAGTGAATGGTACATTGTATAGATAGTTTGTGGGAATTCCAAATTACTTAACTAAAAATTGGTAAAAAATTGCATGGTCAATTATTAAATTCATGGATAAGCCACATGAAAATCATTGGATCATAGCCAACATGGTCCTTAGATATTTGAAGGATACTGAAAATTTTGGTATTGAATGTAGAAATGATTTGAATTTTCATTTGGTAGGATATTCAGATTATGATTGGGTTTGAAATATGGATGATAGGAACTCTAACTATAACTATAAATTTAATATTATATTTGAAATCGTGTCATGGAGAAATAAGAAGCATCCAACTATATCTTTGGCTTCCAATAAAGTTGAGTACAAGGTCTTATGCAATGCAATTTGTGAAGTAATTTGGCTAAGAATTTTCTTGAAGACTAGAAAAAATTACTAAAGGCCAACAATCATAAAATGTGAAAATTGAATCTCTATCAAACTTACAAACAACCCACTCTATCATGCTGAATCAAGGATACGATTTTGTACAAGATAAATTGCAGTAAAAAAATTAATTGATCTATTATAATACAAATAATAATAATGTGAGAGAGATCTTTCCTAAGCATATAGAAAAAGATAAATTTAGCACAGGAATTAAGCCTGATAAATAATCCATTTCTAGATTAAGAGATGTGTTAGAGATAATAGAAAAATCAAAATAATTCATTTTTAAATTAAGAGAAGTGTTAGATATAATAGAGAAATAAAAAACTCTAAATTCTTAGAGTTTGAAGGTCTTATTAGTCCCTGCCGCCTGCGGCATGGCAGGGACTCTTGTAATCGATTTTTAGATTTTCATTAGTGTTGCACAACAACCGAGTTAAAAATGAAACTTATAATCCAAAGTTTTGATTTTATATTTAATAAACAACTTTTTTTTAACCAATAAGAAACCTCTGGCCGCTATTTCAACCACTAGAAATTTTGGAGGTCTTATTTGGCCTCATATCGAGGCCAGATCTCTAGAAACTTAGGGTAAAATCTTCTTTTTTGCATATTTTTGATTGAGATTTCACTCTCGGAAACTAATGCTAGCATTAGTTTGAATGAATGCTTTGTATGTTTCATAAGTTTCCATAAACATTAGTATGAGATCGGTATCCTAAGGCATACATCTATAACCAAAGTTCCAGCGTTAATCTCAAACATTTTCCACCGAAAATAAAAAATCATTGTCCACCGCTTATGCTGCCACGGGTTCTGTTACACTGAACAGTTGTCCTTATGCTTGCCATCACGCTGTCATTGTGCTTTCTTCCTTGGCCTTTTCATTCAGCGCTTCTTCAACTTGAAGAATAGGCCAGAATTCTTCGTTCTCGCTACAGGTCTCTGCAACACCTACCTCCGGAAGAAACGAAGGACTTCATTCAGTGAGTCCGTGATCGCCCTCTAAACGATCAAAATGAGGTTGCCACCGCGGGTGCACGGGCTCCTTTGTCTTTTCTCTGCCAGATGGTGCTGCCAGTCCCGGCAGCTTTCTCGGATTTTCGCCAGGGTGCGGGATCGATCTCTATCGAGGTCCTAAAGCCTCGTTCCCCAGGCAACACATTGTCTCGACACTGCAGGAACAGACCTTCATGGCGGAAGCCTGCGGTTTCCCCAGCCTGGACGTGCTCATCGATGCAACCATGCCCGAGGCCATCGGAAGTGGAAGCCCTGCACACAAAAGGTAAATGAAATTTTGAAGCAACCAAAACTACACAGAAAAGGTAAATGAAATTTTAAGCAGTATAAACAGATAGACATGTATAGCGTATAGACGCCTACATGCATTCAGATTCAAAAACTTAAAACAATCTGCTTGAACTGTGAAGTTTAATTCCGATTTTCTGTACTGCCCATCTACAAAAAAACTGATAGCAGCAAGTTTGCGGCATATGGGTATACAGGAAATCTAGCCTACCATAGGGAGCGGAGGGGAGAAACAGAAGATAGAAGCAGCAACTAACCTAACACACAAAGAATCACCAACGATTTGACTATCATAGCTTGAATTGGAGATAGGTATGTTATCAGTATTCAATGATGCTTACTCTATCCTGTCAATGAGGTATTTTTGGTAATTGTAACACTACTCATCTTCCCTATATCAACAATCCATCTCTCCAATGCCCTCTTTAGTTCCATACCAATTCGTTGTTCTCATCCATTCTGTATTTCTGACAACTCCATCTTGGATATCATAATGGCCCTGATACAGCAAAACAGGAACCTCTTCCAGCACCTTCTCCACCTTCCATTTCACACTCTTCATTATATCATTTGCCATAATTCTGCGGACCCTGGGATTACAGGGTAACCACTCCACACCCTGCTCGGCATTCAGTGCCCCCTTCACTGATCTCTGGTTCAAGAAAGGTGCAAGGAAGTCCTTTCCATCAAGAAAGCAGTGGTAAGGAACACTCCTCCTCACATCCAAAGGAGTTGCAATACCACTAGCATTCTGAATCCAGTCCAACAAATCTTTCGTAGCCTTGTAGGCCTCAAACCACTCTTGTTTATGCATGAATTCCAAAACCCGTTCTGCCATTTCCTCCACATGGGTTTTCTGGTTTCTGTCAATCAGCCCAAAATGGTATGCAACACTGGCATAGGTTTGCACCTGAATTTCTGGGTCTGTCAGCCCATTTCCAATCAGAAGCCCACCAAGACGGAATGGAAGTTTTGAGCCACCATCACCCAATGAACCCAATTCTGCATTCTCCATTGAATTCTTTTTAGATTTCATTAAAATACAATGACCCAAAGCAGGAACATACTTACCTGCGTAGCTCTCACCAGCCACAAACAAAAGGCGGTTACTGAATTCTGGAACAGAGGTATAAAACTCCTCCAAAGCGGGATAGAGATGCTCTGCAACCTGGTTCTGATCGGTAGGGATGTCCTCGTCCTTCTCTGCTATGCTGCAGCCTGAACCCACTGGACTATCAATGAATAAAACACCGAATTTACGGTTCCATGGTGAGTCATTTTGATAGAGTTTGAGGTCTGACGAGATTCTCCAGGGCCCTAATTCGTAGAAATTACCAATCATGGTTGAGCAGCCCGGGCCCCCTTGCAGCCATAGAATTATGGGTGTCTCTGCAATGGGCATATTGGGCTCTATTGCCTCATAAAATGAGTAGAACAATCTTGCTTCGGAGGATGGCTTCACATTTAAATACCCAGATCTCCATGGCAATGCTTCCTCTGGAAACACAAGCTTGTTGTCCTCTGGTTCTTTAAATATTATTCCTGGAGGCAAAGGTCCGTTCGCAAAATCCATGTAGCGTGGCATCGCCATCGCTACCATCAGTATACTCAGCATTGAAATCACCTTCGCGATTGCGAGAGATATTGGCATGTTTGTTCACCCCGAGTCCGTCCTTCTTTCTCGGTGCTTTACAGAGGACAGCAGCAGGCCGAACGAGGAAAGCGTTTGTCGCATTGGAGGCATTGCCATGTCTTATATACCCTCTCTTGCAGGTTGCCATATACCCTCTCTTGCAGGTTGCCACGCATGGTTGGAATGTATTTTAATCATTGTTGGCATTACCCTGCGCCATCTAAACAGATTGTATCGAAACGTTTTGGTTTCAACGCTAACAGTCTTTAAATGCTGTCCTGCTAAAACACGTTTGTCGCATTGGAGGCATTGCCACGTCTTATATACCCTCTCTTGCAGGTTGCCACGCATGGTTGGAATGTATTTTAATCATTGTTGGCATTACCCCTGCGCCATCTAAACAGATTGTATCGAAACGTTTTGGTTTCAACGCTAACCGTCTTTAAATGCTGTCCTGCTAAAACGATTGAATCACGCAAGGTTGAACATCTTTGAATGATCGGCTGTATTTCGGCATTTTTTTGGCGTTTGGAATTTAACGATAAAAAATCTCACTAAATGCATGAAGAGGGATGCAAATAGATTATTTGGTATTCTAGACAATCGAGTCAACTGAGCAAAAATCTCACTGGTGAAAAAATATTTTAGAGCGGCTCTGGAATGGCTGCCACGGAGCAGCACTTCTTCGGCAGGGACTTGTTGCTGAGCAACTATCCTTGTTTTATTTTAGAATGTGTGGTTTTCAGTTGCAATAGTGACTTAGAACTTAGTTAAAATAATTATATTTGCAAGTTATTGTATTTATCGCTCTATTGCTATAAAATGAGAATCCATTATATATTTGGTGTATGAAATTGCATTAAAAAAATAAATAAATAAAGAAGAGAAGTCTATATTGACATAGTTCAGGTATCTCTGTGTTTTCTTTGTATTCTTATCTCTTTCAATGAGAAACATGGCCTTCCAAAATCAAAACTAACAACTGGTTAGTGCTACCTTTCAACAGTAGACACCAACAGACCTATAGAAAAGCTGTTTTCTTTCACTTTGCAGATACCGTTTATACTACAAAGCGCTCTTTGTAATCAGTGCAGACGGTCTTATTTCTCTCTGCCAAAACCGCAACGAAGAATGCATTAAATCCAGGGAAAGTACACGTTGATCATACGTTCTCGGGCAACACCGAATTCGCGGAGGATCCCTCTCAGGGAAGAAACGATTAACTACCACTTTGGCATCGCAGAACACCGACATTTCCTCACGTAACTTCAGCAGCCCATTACTGTTCCTAGAAAACGTAAGCTACCAACTAACACAGCCTTTTGTCCAACGAAACGAGTTTTTTAATTTTTTAAGAATGCAGATGAATTACCTTACTATAATCGATGATAGTACTGCTAGCATCTATATTGTCTGTTGTATTAGCTAACGTGTTTTAGGTTTTCATACAAACGGTTTTAAGAGTTGTGACAAAGACCTGTTAAAATACAAAAAATATGGCTTAAAAAAATAATTAGGAGGGGAAACTTTATTAAATTATATATTTTTTTCAATTTTAAGTACAAACCATTATGATACCCGTGATTATTAAATCTGTTAAATCAGTTTTGTTAATTATAAATATAAATTTTTTCACAATAATTAATAATTAGTTGAATGTAGATAAAATAAATTTTATTTACATTATGGATCACAAAAATATTAAATTTAACAATTAGTTGAAAGATTAATATGTTTATTTTAGATTGGTATTTGGACAATTTTAATTTAATTATTAATAATTATTCAATGAAACTTAAATATTTGATATATATATATATATATATATATATATATATATATATATATATATATATATATATATATATATCATTTGATTTTAAAGTATTAATGTTTTATGTAATTTAATTGGTGAATTAAAAAAAAGTATTATTACTTATAAAATAGTGTCATAAATGAAGGTTATATTCTTTTCTACATATATATATATATATATTTATCATGTGATATTCCAAAACAATGATATTAGTCCATGTTATTGAAATAAATCCTATTTATAAATATAAATCTGCGTAATAAAATAAAATAAATATTCAACATTTAAAATTCTATTGGTTATATATATATAATTTCATTAATAATAACAATTTTAAATAAATTTATAATTCAGTGAAATTTTATTATTTTTTAAATTTCAATAATTTAAATTGTGTAATAAAAATAAACCTTTAAATACTTATAATTAATAATAAATAGATGTCTCTTAACAATTATCAATCATTTAATTTAAATTACTAAATTAATTTATATTATTATTAAAACTTAATATAATTTTATCATATAATTTATTCAATTTATAAATCTGATTTATGATTTATAAATAGGAATGATCTATAAAAATAAACCATGAGTTTCCTATAATACTCCATAGACTATAAACTACCTTGACCAAATCACAAAAACCGATCTCTCTATAAAAGACCATACAATGACATCAAAATGATCATGGGTTGAAACCGCAATTCCATTCACACATCCGATTAATACCATTAGGTTTGTAGTTGTGTCGGTCAACTCCTTGACCAGGGCATCCGAGCCAGACACCCCGCTTTGTACGCCGGGATATGCTTTCTAGGATCATGTTGAATCCGTATGCTGTTTGCCACGATAAATATCTACGCCAGCATTATGAATAATGTTGTTTAAAGCGTTTGTGAGTGGGTGATCGTAGGTATATTCACTAGAGGAAAAGGGATTAGTGGACGCTGCTAATCAGGAGAATCCACACAAATAAAATGAAATTGATAACCGCGTGATAAAGTGATGATCGTCTCTCTTCAGTACTATTTTTTTATTCAAAGATGTAGATAGGGGTAGTACGATAACAATATAGAAATCATAATATACAAGGCAACACATATGACGGGTAATAGAATCATAATATATTTGTACATGTTGAAATATTAAAGTCACTTGCTAAGCCTTGAGCAGGAAGAAAAGAGTACAAAGACAGCAGCAGCAGAGATAGAATGTGCAACACTGTGTAATAAAAAGGATTGGAGAAAATCGTAAGGATGAATTTATTTTTGATGGGCCGCAGCCACAGAAATTACAGAGGAGAAATTAAATGGATGATGGGCAGAGCCATTTGAAGGAGGAATGAAGATTTCCCATAGATCTGAACTACGGAAGAGCAGACTTAATAAAAACAGTCATTTCGGGCTTTTAAAGCCCTCAACAACCAAAATGAATGAAATAGTTCAAAACAGTGGAAGGCTTAGAGTTTTTGAAAAGGGAGGACAAGTGGTCCCACCACTTTAGCGCAAATCACAGATCACAGGTTTTTGAGTCAAGTGTCTTGTTGTTATGGAGTTCTGCGATGCGATGCGATCACAGTCGCAATCGCATATCGCAATACATATGATACATATATGTTTTATATTACAAATGTCTTGCAGATGTGGTAATGTTCCGCAGTGGAACGATTGTATATAATATATAACCAGACTATAATATAAATCGCCCCCACCACAGCCGAGGCCCGTGGGTCCACAAGACCACGCGACAGTGATTTCTTGCAATCGCAATGTTCCGTTGATTGTTTGCGATGTGATTCTAGCGCCATCGCACGATCGCAGATCACAACATTGCATATTTTCGCCATATGTTACCGCCGGTTGAAAGTTGTGATGCGATGCGATCGCACCATCGCAATATCACACATCGCATTATCACCATGTCATAATTTTTGTTGTTCTGCCGATCCGCCGATCGCGATGACTGACTGCGATGTGCTCCCCACTCGTACGTCGTGCCTATGTTAAAGTTTTATGTTCGAGAGTGAATTTTCCTTTGTAAATTGTTTTATTTCCTTGTCTTGGGTTTTGTTCCCACCGCGCCATATAAAGAGAAAAGGACCCAAGAGCCCGTGTTGTATTATGCTATTTGCATTGTTTTCGAACAGCAGCACGGAAGAAAATAAAACACAGCAGTGTTGGTTTTAAAAAGACAGAGAGTTGTTTTGTGAATTGCATCTGTAGCAGTCACTTCATAGTTTGCTATCCCTCAATAGAGGAAGACTTTTGTAATAATTGTTTTTAAGTTCTGTTAATGAAATAGAAATCATTTTCATTCCATCTCTGTCTGCAACCAAAATTTGATTTTATATTTCTCTGTGTTGAAAGGGGAGTTTACTCTCTCCATTTAGTTGTTTTGGAATTATCAATATTCCAATATGGTATCAGAGCTAGTTCAGGCTCTTTGAAGGTTTCAACGAAGCTGAAGAAGAAGAAGACTTGTTGAAGCATTTTCTCCAGTAGTGTGAAAGCCCAACAGAAGTCAAAAAGTTTAGGTATTTCTCAAAGATAACAATGCTCTTGTTTGTTGTTTTAAAGAGTTTGTTCTTTTAGAAAAGGAAAGAAACAATGACTGGAAACAGAGCAATGTTTGCCAATCTAGATGAAGAAGTAAAATCTGAAGTGACCACAGGGACTGATACTAAGATCTCTGTCGAAGGGAAAGGTAGAGTTAGTATTCGAGCAAGAAATGGTGAGCAGAAATTTGTCCCTAATGTGTATTATGTTGCAGGTTTGAAGTGTAATCTTTTGAGCATTGGGCAGCTCATAAACAAAGGTTACAATGTAATATTTAAAGATGATGTGTGCACAATAAAAGATATACCTCCAAGCAAGAAAATCATTGCTGAAATACAAATGACCAGCAATAGAATTTTTCCGCTCAAGCTCAACACTGACCTGAAAGGAAAAGGAAAAAGCATAGTAGCTGTAACACAAGAAGCCTTCCAGAAGGAAGCAAAGGATGAAAATTGGTTATGGCACTTGAGATTTGGACATCTCAATTTGGGAGGATTAAATTTGCTGCACAGAAAAGGAATGGTAAGAGGTTTACCATTGATTGAGAAGCCTGACAGCCTATGTGAAGGCTGCATCTTGGGAAAGCAACACAGAGAAAATTTTCCATGAGGGAAAAGCATAAGGGCGAAAGCACCCTTAGAAATCATCCACTCAGATTTGTGTGGGCCAATGCAAACAGCATCAGTTTCAGGCAGCAGTTACATCCTGACCTTCATAGATGATTTCACAAGAAAAGTGTGTGTTTATTTTCTGAAATATAAGAGTGAAATCTTTCAGAAATTTTTCCATTTTAAAGCTCTTGTAGAGAAATAGAGCGGGCTGTATATTAAAGTTCTCAGAACCGATAGAGGAGGAGAATATATCTCAAAGGAATTTCTATATTTTTGCAGAGAGAACGGCATACACAAGCAGTTTACCACAAGGTACACACCGCAATAGAATGGAGTTGCTGAAAGAAACAATCGAACCATAATGGAAATGGTGAGAAGCATGCGAAAGGAAAAACACATGCCGAATGAGTATTGGGCAGAAGCAACAAACTGTGCTGTGTATATTTTGAATAGATGCCCCACAAAAGATGTGATGAACAAAGTTCCAGAAGAAGCGTGGAGTGGCAGAAAACAAGGAGTCACCCACATGAGAGTTTTTGGATGTGTGGCATATGCACACATTCCAGACAAGTTGAGGAAGATGTTGGATAGTAAGGGGCATAAGTGCATTTTCCTTGGATATTGTGAATATTCCAAAGGATACAGATTGTATAACCCATCCACAAATGAGTTTGTGATAAGCAGAGATGTGCAATTTATTGAAGAGGAAGCATGGGATGGAAGCATTGAGAAAACAATCAATGTTAAAAGTTGTTTATCTCATGATGAAGATGAGGGAGATGTGATTGAAATTAAAAACCCATCCATAGCACAACCTCCACCAACACAAGGACAACAAGGGACACCTCAAGCAACAGTGAGAACACCCTTGAGAAGAAATGGGAGTGCATCTCCAAGCACACCACATGGAGCAGATTCAAGTGCTTCTTCAAGCACAATTACACCAAGTGAAAGTGAAACAAAATTCAGAAGTATTAGAGAAATCTAGAGCAAGGAGCAGCAAATGAAGGTATGAATTCCTTATTTGCTTTGTATTGTCAAGTTGATGATCCTATTCATTTTGAAGATGCTATTAAAGATAGAAAATGGATAGAAGCTATGGATGAGGAAATTAAAGCCATAGAAAAGAAAAAACATGGGAGTTGGCTGATCTCCCAGAAGGTAAAGAAGTCATTAGAGTTAAATGGGTCTATAAGACCAAAAGAAATGCTGAAGGAAAAATTGAAAGACACAAGGCCAGACTTGTTGTCAAGGGATATAAGAAGAAGCATGGGATTGATTATGAAGAAAATTTTGCACCAGTTGCAAGAATGGAAACAGTAAGAGCAGTGTTGTCCATAGCAGCACAAAACAAATGGAAAGTATACCAGATAGATGTAAAATCTGCATTTTTAAATGGAGTCTTAATGGAAGAGGTTTACATTGAACAACCTCTTGGATATGAGAAGAAAGGGAAAGAGCATAAAGTCTGCAGATTGAAGAAAGCTCTTTATGGGCTGAAGCAAGCACCAAGAGCACGGTACAGTAGGATAGACTCCTATCTATTGAAAAATGGATTTGAAAAGTGTGAGGGAGAACCCACCCTCTACATCAAAGAAAAAGATGGTAAAATGCTCATTGTTGTTTTATATGTTGATGATCTAATATTTACAGGTAATGATGGTTACCTTGTTGAAAATTTTAAAATAGTCATGAAAGATGAATTTGAAATGACTGACATGGGTTTGTTGAGATACTTCTTAGGAATAGAAGTAGAGAAAAATTAGAAAGGAATTTTTATTTCTCAAGCAAAGTATGTGAATCAAATTTTAGAAAGATTTAATATGTAGAAGTGCAAAGATGCAATTACTCCCACAGTAATGGGATTGAAGTTGAGTAAAGATGACAGTAGCAAGGATTTTGATCCAAGTTTGTATAAAAGCATAGTTGGAAGCCTCATGTATTTGACTGCAACTAGGCCAGATATTATGCATGCAGTTAGTTTAATTTCCAAATTTATGGAGAAGCCAAAAGAAGCACATTGGCAAGCAGAAAAGAGAATTCTGAGGTATGTGAAAGGAACTAAAAGATTTGATATTTTATATATTACTTCAGAAAATTCAGAGTTAGTTGGATACAATGACAGTGATCCGGTTATGTTTTTCATATGGGTTCAGGAGCCATTTCATGGGCTTCTAAGAAGCAGCCTATTGTAGCATTATCTACAGCAGAGGCAGAATATGTGGGAGCTACAGTAGCAGCGTGTCAAGCAATTTGGATGAGAAGAATGTTGAGAATTTTATGCCAAGAACAGGTAAAAGGAACAGTGATTTATTGTGACAATAGCTCAACTATTGCATTGTCAAAGAATTCTATATTTCATAAGAGAACAAAACACATAGATACAAAATTTCATTATATCAGAGAATTGGTGAACAATGGAGAAATTGTTTTACAGCATTGTAAAATAGAGGAGCAATATGCAGATATTTTAACAAAGCCATTGGGGCAGAAAACCTTTGAATTTTTAAGAAAATGTTTGGGTATGACAGATAACCCAGCAGCTGACTTTAAGGGGAGTGTTGAAATATTAAAGCCACCTGCTAAGCCTAAAGTCACCTGCTAAGCCTTGAGCAGGAAGAAAAGAGTACAAAGATAGCATCAGCAGAGATTGAGTGCGCAGCACCATGTAATAAAGAGGATTGGAGAAAATCGTAAGGATGAATTTATTTTTGATGGGCCGCAGCCACAGAAAGTACAGAGGAGAAATTAAATGGATGATGGGCAGAATCGTTTGAAGGAGGAATGAAGATTTTCCATAAATCTGAACTACGGAAGAGAAAACTTAATAAAAACAGTCATTTTGGGCTTTTAAAGCCCTCAACAACCAAAATTAATGAAATAGTTCAAAACAGAGGAAGGCTTAAAGTTTTTGAAAAGGGATGACAAGTGGTCCCCACCACTTTAGCGCAAATCGCAGATCGCAGGTTTTTGAGTCAAGTGTCTTGTTGTTGTGGAGTTTTGCGATGCGATGCGATCATAGTCGTAATCGCATATCGCAATACATATAATACATATATGTTTTCTGTTACAAATGTCTTGCAGATGTGGTAATGTTCCGCAGTGGAACGGTTGTATATAATATACAACTAAACTGTAATATAAATCGCCCCCACCACATCTGAGGCCCGTGGGTCCACAAGACCACGCGGCAATGACTTATCGCAATCGCAATGTTCTGTTGATTATTTGCAATGTGATCGTCGCGCCATCGCACGATCGCAGATCGCAACATTGCATATTTCCGCCATATGTTACCACCGGTTGAAAGTTGCGATGCGATGCGATCACGCCATCGCAATATCGCACATCACATTATCGCCATGTCACAATTTTTGTTGTTCCGCCGATCCGCCGATCGCGATGGCCAACTGCGATGTGGTCCCCACTCGTATGTTGCGCCTATGTTAAAGTTTTATGTTCAAGAGTGAATTTTCCTTTGTAAATTGTTTTATTTCCATGTTTTGGGTTTTGTTCCCGCCGCGGGATATAAAGAGAAAAGGGCCCAAGAGCCCATTTTGTATTATGCTATTTGCATTGTTTTCGCACAATAGCGTGGAAGAAAAGAAAACACAGCAGTGTTGGTTTTAGAAAGATAGAGAGTTCTTTTGTGAACTACGTCTGTAGCAGTCACTTCATATTTTGTTATCCCTCAACAGAGGAAGACTTTTGTAAAAGTTGTTTTTAAGTTCTGTTAATTAAATAGAAAGCATTTTCATGCCATCTCTGTCTGCAACCAAAATTTGATTTTATATTTCTCTGTGTTGCAAGGGGAGTTTACTCTCTCCATTTATTTGTTTTGGAATTATCAATATTCCAACAACATATTAATGTGTTGGAGTCTGGATTTGCTAGTTTTAGTTTTTTATTTTTTGATGAGTTAAGTATAGTGAGGGGTAAGCTTATATGTTTACTTGAGTGTATTTAAATGTGGCAGTTATCTTTATTTTATAGTGGGCTTCTTCCATAGCTGTATAATGGTTGTATAATGGAGACTTTCTATGTACATTTACACAAGTTTGTGAGTAATTTAATATTCTTTCATGGCATCAGAGCTTTGGTCGAGGTTCAATTCCTCTATTTGCATCTGAGTGAGGTGTTAGATTTTCACACTCATTTCATTAGGAATTGATCAAGTGGACTTACCTCCTGAGATCCACTATAGAACCATTTAAAAATGTAATGATAATGTTTTGGAAGTTTGCAGATGCTTCAAGGTTTTGGTGTAACTGAAAACTTCAACATGTATGAGAGCTTTGGCCCAGGTTCAATTGTTTGATTTGGGTTTAAAAGGGGTGTTGGATTTTCACACTCACCTCATTGGAAATTGATAAGGTGACCTGGCCACCACTATGGGATCCACCCTACGACCACTCATATAATGTAATGATAATTGTTTGGAAGATTACTAATGCTTGAGGCTTTTGGTGTAATGGAAAACCTAACATAGTATCAGAGCTTTGGCCCAAATTCACACAGATTTGAGTTTGACCTAAATATTAGATGAAAAAACTACTTAAAAAAATTAAAAATTAATAATAATGATTTGGAAGTTTACTAATACCTATTAAATTTGGTGTAACACTAAAAGCAAAAGAGAATAAAACCATAATAAAAAAATACTCATCCAGAAGAGTGCACCTGAAATTTAATATTTATTGCGACCTTGTGCAAGATCCAGTTTGCAGTAGGAAGCAAATTTATATTCGGTCGTAGATTTCTAGAGATTCTATTGTTTCAGATAAAAGGCCTAATGTCCCCGGCTGTTGACATATTGATATCAATTAAAATAAGGGTTATAGCCTGTTATAAAATAAGTACTAGAATTACAAGACTAGTTATATCATGAAAAATGATTTATTGCCATTAGCTATGCTTTGAGATTCTTCGATGTAAGTCTACCGCAAGATTTTGTGTCCATTCAGAATTAGCAGTATAGTATTTTAATATGTCGATTTCAGGAAGGGAGGTCGTCATACCTCTTATTGCCAAACTCATACCGTTTTCCACGGCTTGAGAAGATGATGACCGCCACTTCTGCCTCGCAAAGCACAGACAGTTCATACGCTTTCTTCAACAGCCCGTTTCGACGCGTGGAGAAAGTCACTTGGCGATTGGAGGCATTATCGATCCTCCTTAACTCAATCTTTCGGCGGCCCATCGTGTATTCTGTACTCAATAAAATCCACAGATGATGTGGTTGTTAGGTCAAGGAAACCCTAGCGCGCTTGAGGTTATCAAGGGCAGAGTGATCTGCGCGCTGGCGGTTATTTGGACCTGCAGAAGGAAATATAACGAAATCAATGGGGGCTGCCATATTAACTTCTTTAGCAACAGATGAGACTAACAGACATGATTTCATCTCAGTTTCAACAGAGACAACTTACAACCGGAGAGGAGAAGAGGTGTGCGATAATCGTCGCGTGTTGTATGTTTCGGTAGAGAAGGCAACGAAATATGTAGTGTAGGCTATTTCCACGGACAACTCCAACTGCTGCTGCTTAGTTTTAATTTACTTTTACCCGATAGGGACCTCAGAATCTATCTTGTTATTACAATTGCCAGAAATTTAGATCGGTGTCCACCATTCTTCACGTCATGCACTTAACCTACCCACTATCAGTCCCATTCGTTGGAAAGCCCGCAATATATTAAATCTAAATTATATATATACTCCCCACTGAAAGTCTTTAGTGAACCGCTCTCGAGTCAAATTGTATTCTTCTAGAGCTTAACCTTCTATAATGGGGCCTTCGCTCACTTCAAAGCCGTCATGACTCATGACCTACTCTACTTTAACTGAAAGGTGTAAAAAGAAATAACATAATCTAATCAACATATCAATCCATTCCGATTTAGACCAAGACATAAGCCCAGAAAAGTAGAAGCCAAGGCATCATCGAATTGGATTCGTTGCAAGTGGAAGACATTTCCACGCAAACATAGGCCATTTGTTTAAAAGGTATTAACCCTTCGGCCGAGGAATCCTAACCTTAAACGTTGAATGCTATGTTGACCTTATCAATCCTCGCATTTAGAATCGAGTTGTATTTAGTGAGATTTTTGTGATTTTTTTTTTTAAAGTTTTTTTTAAAATTCACAACTGGAAATCACAAGTTTGGATTTTGGATAAACGAAGTGTTTATAAGGTTGCTGAATTCATATAGAGCGTAAAAAAAACCAAGTTAAATAACATAAATCAAAATTCATCTCAAATTTTTTTATAAAATAATCACACTAGAAATTCTAAAAAATCACGACTAAAAATAATTTTAATAGATAATGTAAATGTATTTATTTTATAAGAAGATAAATCAAATCAGTATTCTTTACATAGAAAGTATTTCAAAATAAATATTTTTTTATAAAAATATATCAAATCAATTTTTATTTTATAAAAATATATCAATATTTATTTGTTTAATATTAAAATATTAAAGGAGTTTTTTTATTGAAGATGAATGGGTACATTGTTAATGTGTTCTAGTTCTTTATTATATCAAAATTTGTTTTTAAATTTAAATTTAATAATGTTTTTTAAGGTTGATTATAAATTTTTATAGGGTTATAATTAAGATTTCACCTCAAATTATTTTATAGATTAAGGCAATAGAAACTCTAAAAAGTGATACTAAAAACAATTCCATTTAGAATAGAAAATGTAAATGTCTTTATTTAATAAAAAGCTAAATAAAATCAATATTCATTATATAGAAAGTTTATCAAAATCAATAATTTTTTTATATAAATATATGAAATCAATATTTATTTTATAAAAATATATCAGTATTTATTTGTTTAATATTTGTTAGTAAAATATTATTGGAAATTTTTTTAGTGAAAATGAATAGGTATATTGTTAATGGTATTCTAGTTCTTTATTATATCAAAATTCTTTTTTAAATTTAAATTTAAATTTAATAATGTCTTTTAAGGTTGATTTTAATTTTTTATAGGGCTACTGTTCAATAATAAGAGGTTATGATGAGAAAATTTTGAAAATTTGTATGTGGACTTAATGGTTAATGGTTAAGAGCATATGTTTTCTTAAAAAAGGTCAGAAGTACAAAATTAGATGAGTAAACTATATATGACATATTTTCAAAACTAGAAAAATAGACTATATATGGAATTGTAGAATTATCTTATGCAAAGCATGCTTATCCTAAGGCCATTTAAAGTGCATGTGGTTTTCACTAAATTTAAAAAGCAATACTAGGAAATCATTACTTTTTTACATTATTTATCTTGTTTTTCTATATTAAGTAACTAATTAAAACCATGATCTCAATTAGGGAATGAATCACTCATATATAAGAATTGCTTTTACTATATTTAAAAATAAAAATAAAAAAAATAATCTTACATATTTTTATATTATTTATCTTGTTCTAATTAAGAAATAAAAAAACCATACTCTCCATTAAACGATGAATCGCTTTTATGATAAAGATAGTATACAATATATCATTTTGATTTCTAAACTAAAATAATTCCTCCGTTATAATTAATTCCTTAAAAAGATCTAAACATTTTTAACTTACGAATAACATTCTTAAAACTTTACTTAATTTACTTTAATATTAAAAAGAATTTGAATCTTTGAATTTGAATTTGAAGTCTAATTTAGTTCGTTGTATGCAACTTGTAATTCCAACCAAATAACGTGATATGGTTTTTCTTATCCTTGAAAATCAAAATGAAAATAATAACCAAAATAATAATGTCGTGCATGCCATCTCGTGATATGGTTTTTTAGTTATACGTTAATCTTCTTTCCTACAATAATTTCATGGACGATTAGGATCGAACATATTACTCGACGAAATAACTTCATTATTTCTTCATAAAAAATTTAAGTATTCTGAAGAAAAAATATGACCTTCGTTTCTCATCGTATGAGTAATCTAAACGATTATAACGACTTCTTTTTCTAAAAAATATTTTGATAAAATAAGAATTACTTCCTCAAAAAAACGCATATTTCTATATGATTCTTCTTACCATCTAAAAGGGTTTCCCTTCTCAAACTTAATATGAGAAGAATAATTTTCTATATAACACTATTATCCCTATCCCGTTAAACCGGGAACTTTTGCTACATCTTCACCGTAAGATTCTTAACCATATGGTTCAATTTTCTAGGTTATAAACAATAGATTCTATGTGCGCTTAAGTTCCAACGCTTATTATAAAAATCAATTTCTCACGTGATTCCACTTAGCATGGAGACTTCTCTCAATGAAAAGTGCAATGAAAAGTAGCAAAGGCATATTGATTTTGGTAGTCGATATGAAATGTTCATAATTTTTTTTTTTTAATTATATATATATATTTTTAAAATGGAGAAACTTAATTAGAGGGAGTCGATTAAACAAAACTTTAAAATATGATTTTTTTCCTATTTCTTATGTATTGGTTCTAACTTCCCTATAACCATGTAAGCTACATATTGATTGTATTGTAATGAGAATGTAGAGCGACTTGTGGATGCAATCCTTCCTGGTGTAGTCTCTCATAGTAGAGGTAACCAGTATTTCTTTCATAAATTTGATCTTGCCATTTTTATCATGGTATTAGAGCTTTATTGCCGAATCAAACCTAGAGTGCTTTCATCACTGTGAGTGTCGAAGCGATATAAGAGAAACTCTTGGTGGATTGAGTGAGGGTGAGTGAAGTTGTTTTTTGCTTTGAAGGACACGTTGATGAAGACATTTGCTGGGGTCACAGAACCACCAACCAACATAGACTCGTGCCAGAGAAAGGTGTTGGTTTTCAAAATCAACATAAGATCGTGTGTAAAGATCACGCTAGTCAGTGAAGGATTTACGAGAATTTTTCCTAGCGCGACCAACACGGCATCAGAAAGGATATTGAGAGCTATTGATTTCACTGTGAAGGTGAAAGAGGAGCCATAGAGCTCGTGTCGGAGGAGCCAGAGAGCTCCTGTTGTGGAGTGTCGTGGAGCCAGAGAATGCACCGCGGACACAAAGAGCTCGTGTTGTGGAGCGTCGTTGAGCCAGAGAACTTTTTCCTATTGAGACAGAGAGCTCATGGCTGAAGATATAATGAGATCATGCTAGAGGAGCCGGTGACCGATGGCAGCAGAGGTAGTAGAATATCACTGGTAAATTGTGAGGATCGTTGCAAGCATGATCCATGACATAGGATCCCCTGAGCTCGCAACAAAAGAGGCCATGGTAGAGGAGCCCATGAGCTTGAAGCAAAAGATTCCATGGCAGAGGAGCCCATGAGCCCTTGGTGCAATGTGCAGAGCAAGCTACCAGAGTGGTCAAAGATCAAATAGATTTGTTTCTTAACATTTTTTATTGTGGATGTAGGTTAGATCCATTTGTAGATATAGTTTTTTTCTATCAATTGTTTGAGTCATTTTTTTTAAAGTATCAAAACAAATAATCTAATGGACATTTACTTGAACGAGAGCAATAACCTCGATGATTCAAATTATTCTAATTTGAAATTCAAGTTGCAGACTATGATGTAAGAGCATAGTGCATGGGTCATCATGAATGGTGATGAAGTGAAACCTATAGTTGAAGGAGGCGCAACAAATGTGATAGTACATGATTGGGAGTAGATGAAGAACAAGGCGAAAAAGATGTTGAAAATGGAAATCAAAGACTGCATTATCCCTGACATCATAGATTGCAAATAAGAAAAAAATATTTGGACAACTCTCAAGGATCTGTGTGAAATGGGAAATACAAATCACCTACTGTTATTGAACAGCAAGATTCTCTCCATAAAAATGGATGAGAATGAAACAATACTTGTGTTGATATCTCACATCAAGGACCTCAAAGACAAGCTTGGCAACATAGGAGAGGAAATAAGTAATACTGATCTGGTAACAATTGCTATGAATGGTATGAATGATGACTATCAGATGTTTATCACAGGCTTCAATGCGAGAGGGAAATCCCACGAAATTTGAAGAATTCATAGGAATTCTAATGCAAGAGGAGGAAAGGCAGATGACCTTGAAACCCTAGAATTCAGATATTTCTTTAATGGAAAAGAAGAATCCCTTTAGTGGGAAGGAAAATGGAGGACAAACAAGTATATGTACACCACAAAAATGGTTGAACCCATCTCAAGGTATCTTATCAAATGGGAATGATTCATCATTAAAATGTTTTCATTATTGTAAAATTGGCCATATGGATAAAAACTGTCGAAACAAGAACTTTTATGAAGGTCAATAGAGATACAAGTTACATGCATGAAACTTTGGTGATGATGACCATAACGAGGACCCTAAACTGTTTATGGCTGATTCTGATGAGAATGATGAAGCATATACCTGGTATATGGACTCAGGTGCATCCACCCACATGACGGGGAACATACAATGGATTGAAGACTTCAAAGAAACCAACAATGGAGAAAAAATCTACCTTGGCGATGATAGAGTGTACCAAATCAAAGGACGAGGTAATTTACCTGTAATTTTTCCTCATGGGAATATAAGGCCCATTATAAACGTTATTTATGTACCTAGAGTTAATAAGAGTCTGATTACTGTTTCAGTGATAACAAATCATAACCTTAAGGTATAATTTCTTAAGCCATATTGTATTGTTAAGTATTTATTGGATTGTATGAATATAATTGTAATAGGGATTTGTGTGGGAAGTATTTAAAAGCTAAATGTGATAAGTGCGCCACATCAAGGTTTGACATCATCGGGTATGTCTACATCAGGCATGCTTGTATCCGGTATGTCTGCATTGTAGATTTGGCCATATTAATTTGAATGATTTGTTGCTACTTCAGAAAATAGGTATGGTATATGCTATCCCCGATTTCAAGAATATTCAAGTTGAATGTGAAGCATGTGCTCTTTGCAAGATTCACGAACATGTGTTTCCTATAAATGTAAATAGAAAACAAACAGATATACTAGATTTAGTCTACACTGATTTATGTGGGCTAATGTAGTCAAGGTCATTGAGAGGTGCTTCTTATTTCTTATTATTTGTTAATAACTATAAAATACTCGTATGGGTATATTTTCTCAACAAAAAGAGTCATACTTTTGAATAACTCAAACAGTTCAGAAGCATGATTGAGAACCAGACAGGTAAATTCATTAAGATCCTCCAGTCGTATCACGGGGGAGGGTACATGAAGGCTGATTTTAGAAAATATTAGAAAATATTGCATTAGTTTACAGTACCTCACACTCCTCGATAGAATGGGGTTGTGGAGAGGAAAATAACCCCAATCTCTATACTATGTTTGATGAAAAGGGGCGAATTGTTTGATTTCTTTATATGTAGATGATTTCATCATTATAGGAAGCGTAGATAAACTCATTGGAGAGAGCAAAGAGAAGATGTCAAAATTTTTTGAGATGAAAGACCTTGGTGACCTTCAATATTGTTTGGGTCTTTAGATCTAGAGAGATTTAAGAGAAACTTTTCTATCTCAAGGTAAGTATATCAGAAGTCTACTGAAAAAGTTTAAGATGGATCAGTGTAAAGCTGCAACAAATTTGTTATTAAAGAATACCAAACTGCAATGTGATGATGGTTCAAAGGAGGTGTTGGGTGTGGAGCTTGATTTTCATACTAATTCAAAGGTATTTTTGTTCAGTCAGATGTATACACCAGGAAGATTGTACACCCCTCCACACAAGGAGGTGCAGGGGGGAGTTGTCCCCCTGCAGGGGTCTAGGGGGCTGATCCCGCTAGGATGTGGAGTCAAGGGGCTAGTAGTCACCCGACAGGGGTCTTTGGGGCAGTGCCCCTGAAGCTAAGAAAACAAAAATAAAATTTCCTTGTAAAATATTGTAATTCCGTAGTAAAATTGCGTCCTTAATTAGGCATATGATCTGATGGTAGAAGTTATGTTTAATGTAGGTTTTTTTTCCCCAGAAGAAAATCCCTCATTTTAAATGAGGTTAGTGTATTGTAGTTGTGTATTGTATGTGTATTATGAGGGAGAAACAGAAAGGTGGACTGTGAGAGAGAGTAGAGTATATTACAATGGATATGATGTAGGTTTTGTCTCTTCATCTTGCTGGATAAGATAAAGGAAGGACTGTCTATGTAGGGTAGATGTAGCCCAAATTGGGTGAGCCACGTATATGTGTCTCTTTTGTTTTATATGTTTGTTGTGTTTTTTTTTCCTCACATCTTATGTGTTCCATTCCTCTGTCATATGTAATTTTTCTAATAACTGGTATCAGAGTTGAAGGTCTATTTGGCTAATAAACTCGCACAAAAGAAGGGTTCCTCATTCGAATGGAAGCAAAGGTAGAAGATGGTAGTTTTAGGGTCGATAAATTTAACAAAAAAAACTACCCACTGTGGAAGATACAGATGGAAGATTATCTATATCAGAAATATTTGTAACCACCATTGAGCGGAAAAATAAAGAAGTTGTCGAGTATGACAAAGGTAGAATGAAATATTCTCAATAGAAATGAACTTGGAACAATATGGCTATGCCTCGCGGTGTCGATAGCCTTCAATGTTTCCAAGGAAACAACAACAAAGGGTTTAATTAAGGAATTGGCGAAACTATATGAAAATCACTTGGCCTCAAATAAGGTATTTCTTATGAAACATTTATTTAATATGAAGATGTCATATAATGGATCTATTTCTCACCATTTAAATGAATTTAATGCAGTTACGAGTCAGTTAATTTATGTAGGAGTAAAATTTGATGATGAATTTAGGGCTTTGCTATTTCTGTGCACATTTCCAAAAAGTTGGAATGGTTCAGTTATGGCCATTAGTAACTCTATCTCTGGATCTAGTACTTTAAAGTTTGATGATTTTGTTGATGCTATCCTTAGCAAGGAAATGCCACAAAAAATATTTGGCATATATAAGGCCCATTATAAACGTTATTTATGTACCTGGAGTTAATAAGAATCTGATTATTGTTTCAGTGATAACAAATCATAACCTTAAGGTATAATTTTTCAAGCCATATTGTATTGTTAAGTATTTATTGGATTGTATGAATATAATTGTAATAGGTATTTGTGTGGAAAGTCTTTACAAGATAAATGTGATAAGTGCACCACATCAAGGTTTGACATCATCGGGTATGTCTACATTAGGCATGTTTGTATCCGGTATGTCTGCATTGGAAATTTGTCCATATTAATTTGAATGATTTGTTGCTACTTCGGAAAATAGGTATGGTATATGCTATCCCCAATTTCAAGCATATTCATGTTGAATGTGAAGCATGTGGTCTTTGCAAGATTCAGAAACAAGTGTTTCCTGTAAATGTAAATAGAAAACAAAGAGATATACTAGATTTATTCCACACTGATTTATGTGGGCTAATGTAGTCAAGGTCATTGAGAGGTGCTTCTTATTTCTTATTATTTGTTAATGACTGTAAAATATTCATATGGGTATATTTTCTCAACAAAAAGAGTCACACTTTTGAATAACTCAAACAGTTCAGAAGCATGATTGAGAAGCAGACATGTAAATTCATTAAGATCCTCTGGTCATATCAAGGGGGAGGGTACAGGAAGGTTGATTTTAGCAAATATTAGAAAATATTTCATTAGTTTACAGTACCTCACACTCCTCAGTAGAATGGGGTTTACTGCAGTTTATTTGAAAAACAGGAGTCCTACAAAGAGTCTTGAATTTAAAACTCCATTTGAATCCTTATTAAGATTTTATCTTGGAGTTAAACACTTAAGAATCTTTGGATCCAAATATTTTTTTTATGTACTAAAGGAAGATAGAAAAAACTAGATTTAAAGGCAATCAAATGCACTTTTCTTAGGTATTGTACTTAATTTAAAGCGTAAAAATTGTTTTATCCCTCTACTCATAAAGTTTTTTCTAGTAGATATGTAGTTTTTCATGAGAAAGTTCATCATGGAATCAATGGTAATAGTAATGAAGAATATGAAATTCCTTTTTTGGTTGATTAAGTGAGTGATGAAACATTAGACAACCATGAGAAACAACAGTAGCAGAAAAAGGGAGAAGAAAATGTTATATATGTAGTTGTCCAACCAAGTCCATCAAGGAATAATCATAACAGTTTTGATACCACTCCAACACTAAGGAGATCAGTTAGGGAAACTCAATTTCCAGCAAGGTATAGCGAAAATTATTTTATAACTAGCATGTTTATTTTTTTTGAACCCTCTAGTTATAAAGAGACCAGTCAATATAGTGAATGGAGTGAACCCATGGAAGAGGAAAATGAATCAATACTTTAAAAAAAAACTTGCGAGTTGGTTTAGTTACCTGAGGGAAAACAAACCATAGGTTGCAAATGGCTATACGAGCCCAAATTTAAACCATATGGGAACACAGAAAAATATAAAGCTAGGCTATTTACAAAGGGGTATTCACAGAAAGAAGGTATAGACTATGAGGAAACCTTTGCCCCTGTGGCTAAACTTAATACAATCAAAGTATTAGTTGACTTAGCTACTAAGCATCATTGGATGATGTACCAGTTAGATGTTAAAACTGCATTTTTAAATGGGGAGCTGAGAGAAGAAGTATATTTAGAGAAACCTGTGGGATTCATTAAACAAGGGAAAGAACTTTTGTTCTGTGGATTCCAAAAATCCTATATGGACTCAAACAGGGTCCCAGGTCATGGTATGATAAAATTGATTCATTTTTCTTGCAGCAAAATTATAAAAGAAACAAAAATAACCCCAATCTCTATACTATGTTTAATGAAAAGGGGCGAATTGTTTGATTTCTTTATATGTAGATGATTTCATCATTATAGGAAACACACATAAACTCATTGGAGAGAGCAAAGAGAAGATGTCACAAATTTTTGAGATGAAAGACCTTGGTGAGCTTCACTATTGTTTGGGTCTTTAGATCTAGAGAGTTTCAAGAGAAAATTTTCTATCTCAAGATAAGTATATCGTGAGTCTACTGAAAATTTTTAAGATGGATCAGTGTAAAGCTGCAACAAATTTGTTATTACAGAATACCAAACTGCAATGTGATGATGGTTCAAAGGAGGTGTTGGGTGTGGAGCCTGATTTTCATACTGATTCAGAGTTACTTGTGTTCATTCAGATGTATACCCCGGGAATATTGTACACCCGTCCACACAAGGAGGTGGAGGGGGGAGTTGTCCCCCTGCATGGGTCTAGGGGGCTAATCCCACTAGGCTGTGGAGTCAAGGGGCTAGTGGTCGCCTGACAGGGGTCTCGGGGGCAGTGTCCCCAAAGCTAAGAAAACAAAAATAAAATTTCCTTGTAAAATATTGTAATTCCGTAGTCAATTTGGGTCCTTAATTCGACATATCATCTGATGGTAGAAGTTATTTTTAATGTAGGTTTTTTTCCCCAGAAGAAAATCCCTCATTTTAAATGAGGTTATTGTATTGCAGTTGTGTATTGTATGTGTATTATGAGGGAGAAACAGAAAGGTGGATTGTGAGAGAGAGTAGAGGATATTACAATGGATATGATTTAGGTTTTGTCTCTTCATGTTGCTGGATAAGATAAAGGAAGGACTGTCTATGTAGGGTAGATGTAGCCCAAATTGGGTGAGGCACGTATATGTGTCTCTTTTGTTTTATATGTTTGTTGTGTTTTTGTTTCCTCACATCTTATGTGTTCCATTCCTCTGTCATATGTAATTTTTCTAGCAATTGGTATCAGAGCCGAAGTTCTATTTGGTTGATAAACTCGCACCAAAGAAGGGTTCCTCATTTGAGTGGGAGCAAAGGTAGAAGATGGTAGTTTTAGGGTCGATAAATTTAACCAAAAAAACTACCCACTGTGGAAGATGCAGATGGAAGATTATCTATATCAGAAAGATCTGTACCCACCATTGAGCGGAAAAACAAAGAATTTGTAGAGTATGACAAAGGTAGAATGAAATATTCTCAATAGAAATGAACTTGGAACAATATGGCTATGCCTCGCGGTGTCGATAGCCTTCAATGTTTCCAAGGAAACAACAACAAAGGGTTTAATTAAGGAATTGCCGAAACTATATGAAAATCACTTGGCCTCAAATAAGGTATTTCTTATGAAACATTTATTTAATATGAATATGTCATATAGTGGATCTATTTCTCACCATTTAAATGAATTTAATATTGTTACAAGTCAGTTAAGTTATGTAGGGGTAAACTTTGATGATGAATTTAGGGCTCTGCTATTTCTGTGCACATTTCCAGAAAGTTGGAATGGTTTAGTTATGGCCATTAGTAACTCTATCTCTGGATCTAGTACTTTAAATTTTGATGATGTTGTTGATGCTATCCTTATCAAGGAAATGCCACACAAAATATTTGGTGAGACATAGGGTAATGCATTCAGTGCATAGACTAGGGGAAGGAAAATGGAAATAGGAAAGATCTTAGCATATCGCAGTAAATAAATGAAAGGTAGATGGAATTCCATATTGGGGATAGTGTGCTGGAAATGCGGAAATAAAGGACACCTGAAGAAATATTGTAAATCTTGGAAGGGAAAAGAAGGAGACACACAACAAAAAAATAATCATATAGAAAATGTGACAGTTGATGTTGACCTGGATTTATCCAGGAAAAAAATAAAATACAGAAATAGACATAAAAAAAGATATGTAATAGAAATAATAATTTATTTGATTAATATCAAATAACATAAATATGCTGACATGCATAATGGAAATCAACTAGCTAGGGCACTAGTAGGTTATCTCTGAGAATAGATGTGGTGGTTACAGGCCTCTGAACTATGTTACAATGAGGCTCGAGGGCCTATTTATTATTTAGAAATAATGGAAAACAGTAAAAATCCAAAAACCTAACCCTAGGAGATGAAGCACCAAAAATATGGGCCCCATTTGGGTAAACTAGTGTTTCAACTTCCGGAGGACGTAAGTTTGGCATACGATTTTTGTTTGATGCATAGCATACCTCCTTAGAAAGATATATCCAAGTAATAGGACTTTTTATTTGAGATGCATTTGTCCATGGAGCCATTTTGGTCCTGGTTTTCCCAAAAAAACATTATTTAGGGCCTCAAAATAGCTCCGAAAGTTTCGGACCCGGAAAACTGCTAGAAATAGTAAGTTGTGTTGAAATTGAAAAAATGAAAGAACTGATGGTGGGGGTCCACATGGAATAGGTGGGTGGCCACCAATATACACCTGGATCATTCCTCCTCTCTTAGGAAGCAATGGTCCCCATTACATTGAGATCCTCCATGAGATGAGGCAAATTATGCTGAACTCAGTATTGGATTTGTCGAAGATGTCATGGACCCGTGGGGGGACATGTTGGATGTGTTCAGTAAATTTTGTTTCTTTATCAGTATCAAAGAGTACATGTATGGATTCTATCTATGTGGCCAAAATATTCTTCTTTCCTTGTGGGCGAATGGTAATGCAAATAAATTTCCTGGTTTGGGAAACAATCTTACTACGTTGTTTTGCAGTAGTCAAAGAAATGGCAAGAGGCAGTAATACCTTTGGTATCCTGTACATGTTATTTCCCATAGTAATAATTACAGAACGAGGCCTAGACTCATATACAACATGTCACCTACACAAGTATGGTCGTCCCAGTAATACATCAGCTACATCAAGAGGAGCAACATCACACAATACCTCATCTGTTAATGGCTTGATGTTGTACAGAAGGTGACACTACTCGTAGACGCGGAGATCTCTCCCTGGTTTAAGACACCTAATGGTATATGGGTTGCGAGTGTGATATGGTTGGTAGGCCAAGCTTCTTAATGACCTCTACTGAAATGAGGTTCTTTTGGGTTCTGCTATCGACAAGAAATTGCAGTGGAGAACCCTTCACCCATATCTATGAATGGGAGAGGTGCTCCCACTCTTTTGGATCCTTGGGATCCTCCCTTTAGATATTGGTGGTGGAAAAAATGAAACTGGGGTCTGCATCAATTATCTGCTTCCATTTTTCATCTCCCTACTCTGGTTCTTGCTCAGGATCATAACATGCATCTGATTTGGGAGCCTCTAGTTCGGTCACGACCGACTGTTTGGCCTGACCCTCGTTGGTGCTGTGAGTGCGGTTGTTATGAAATTCACACCACTCCCCTCTGTCCTTATTTGGATTTTTGGTGGTGTTATGATTCACCCCAATTTGGCTCTTCCCCCTGTTCTATGGTTCAAGGGCGCCTTTCCCTGTCTTTGGATTCGTGGATCCAAAGTCTCGCTTCTTCTACTCAAATTTATACTTGATCTTGGCAGCATAGAGATATGCTGTACCAAGCGAGGTAATGTCGAGGAACTCCATTTCCTCTTGAATGTGCCTGTGCAAATAGTTGTGGTAATTGAGCACCAAATTTCTCTATGAATCTTTAATACCCAACTTTCTGTGCAGGGTATGGAACAAATTCGTCAGTTCGTTCACATCTTGATCCCTTTGCTGCTGCAACATGGTCCATTGGATGTACTGGTCCTCATAGCTCCCCATGGGGTAATATTTTTCCTTGATGCCATATTAGAACGAATTCCAAGTGGGTTTGGCTGAGAACAGAGAGGATTTCCCTTCATCCTTTTGCTCAAATTAGGTTTCCCACCATTTTTTGACATAGGGGGCGACTTTGAGGAGTGAAAAAAAAATATTTTCTCGGTTCGAGAAATCATGGACCGAGAAATACCCTTGTAGAAAATTCAACCATTTATCTATGGCATTTGCATCTATCTAGCCTTCAAATATAGGAAGGTCAAATTTTACCTGTACCTTGAAGGGTGTGGCACCTCCATAGTGGTTTTTGGATGCAGATCCACCATAGGTGGGCATCCCTTGAAGGATCTAAGCAAAGTTATCCATCATCGTGTTCCTTTGTTTCTCAAGGTCCTCGTCGAGAAATATATTGATAGGATCTCATGCTCCCTCATCTTTCTTCTCTTCCACCATAGGAGGTCGTCAGGGTTTGCAAGGCTAATCTTGTAAGGGTTCAACCAGATCGAGCCCTAACTCCTTATACTCTGACCTTCTTGGGGACATGCAAAGAAGGAACGAGAAAAATAAGACCTCTCTAACAGCACTGATTCATATTTGTGAAGGAACGCAATAGAATACACAAATATACATAAACATAGAGATGTAGCGGAAATAATACTTCATTTCATTAATATCAACTAACAAAAATATTCTTACAGACATAATGGAAATAAACTAGCTAGGTCGCTGGTAGCTTATCTCTGAGAAGACATGTGGCAGCTACAAGCCTATGAACTGCCTTAAAATGAGGCTCAAGGACCTATTTATTATTGAGAATTAATGGAAAACACTAAATATCCAAAACCATAACCTTAGGAGACGAAGCGCCAAAACTATGGGCCCCGTTTGGGTAAATTGGTGTTTCAACTTTCTGGGGATATAACTTTAGCATACGATCTTTGTTTGACGTGTACCATACCTCATTAGAATGCTCTATCTGAGGACTACGAATTTTGATGTGAGAAATATTATTTCATGGTGAAATTTTGCCCTTGGTTTTCCCAAAAAACATCGTTCAGGGCCTCAAAACAACTCCGGAAGATGAGGACTCAAAAAACTGCTAAAAATAGTAAGTTGCGCAGAAACTAAAAAATTGAAAGAACCAATGGTGGGGGTCCAAATTCAATATATGGGTGGCCACCAATATCCACCTAGATGAGATGTGTTACAATATGCTTTAATTATCTCTTTATAAAATGTGAGTTCTTACCGGGTGGTAAATTCAGGCGCCTCATTCTATGCCATACATGATAAGAGATATTTTCATGACTATGTTCAGGGCTGAGATTTTGGACAGGTTTTTCTGGGTGATGATAAAGCCTATAAAATCATTGGAATGGGTAAAGTTATTTTAAAATAGAAGAATGGAAACCAATGGTTATTAAATGAGGCAATTAATGTTCCATATCTGAAGAATAATTTGATTTCAACAAGGTAGTTAGGCAGTGAAGGTTGTGTGACAAATTTCACAAATACAACTTGGAAGCTCACTAAAGGAGCCCAGGTAATAGAAAAAGGAGAAAATTTTTGTACATTGTATTATGCAATTGTACTTCCAACTTTGTTAATGCTTTAACTTCAAAAGGTGCAATTGCAACATTATGGCATCATAGGCTCAGACACATGAGTCAGAAAGGGATGAAGATCCTTCACTCAAGAATTTTTTTGCCAGGTTTGAAGAATATTGATTTGGATTTTTGTGAGAATTGTATTTGTGGAAAACAGAAGAGATTCATATTTCTTAGAGTTTGGAAAGAAAAGAAGAACAAAAAAATAGAGGTGTGGATACAGATGTATGGGGACCTTCTCAGGTATCATCTCTCAGTGGCTCTCGTTATTATGTTACTTTTATTGATGATACTCCCAGAAAAACTTGGATTTATTGTATTCTAAATAAATCTGATGTATTTGATAATTCCAAGTAATGGAAAGCTTTGGTTGAGATTGACACGGGAAATAAGTTGAAGTGTCTGAGATTAGACAATGTAGGTGAATATTTCAGCAAAGGGTTTGATATTTATTGTTCAGAGCATGAAATTCACAGATAAAAGATAGTACCAAAAACACCACAAGAAAATGGTGTGTCAGAAAGGATGAACAGGACAATCATTGAGCGTTCAAGGTGCACGAGATTGCATGCATGTTTTCCTTTACAATTTTGGGCAGATGCTATAGATACTGTTGTTTATCTAGTAAACTTAGGGCCTTCAAGTTCCTTCGATGGTGGTATTCCAGAGGAGGCATGGACATGTAAAAATGTAAGGTAATCCTTTTTAAAGCCTTTTGGTTGTGAGGCCTTTGTCCATATTAATAAAGAAAGTAGAACAAATCTTGACGAAAAATCTAAGAAATATACCTTTATTGGATATGGTGTTAATGATTTTGATTATTGCTTATATGATTAAGAAAATAAGAAAATCATTAGGAGAAGGGATTTAATATTCAATGAGAAGGTCTTGCATAAGAATCAGTTGCAGGAAAAGAAATAGGAAAAACAAAAAAAATAATACACAATTCCTGATGAGATCACAAAAAAAGTAAGATGTCTCAAAATAATAATAAGCAATAGCAAAAACAAAAGAAACCACCACAAAAAAAAACATGCATGTCAACCAGCTAAAAGTGTTGTCAGAAGATCTACCGGGATGAATAGACCCCCTGAACGATATTGTCCTTTATTATATTATTTATTATTGACTGATTATGAAGAACTCAAAAGTTATGAAGAAGCAATCAAGGTCGAAACTAGGAAGAAGTCGGAGCTAGCCATGAAATGTGAGATGGAGTCCTTAATACATAATGAAAATTAGGACTTAATCGGGTTTCCTACACATAAAACAACATTTTCGAATAAATGGGTTTACAGGCTGAAGGAAGAATATGGAGGAAAATAGAGGTACGAAGTTAGACTTGTGGTGAAGGGGTTTGCACAAAAGAAAGGTATTGAATTTGATGAAAAATTTTCTCTTGTTATTAAGATGACTTCAATCAAAACTATTTTAAGTCTTGTAGCAGCGGAAGATTTTCATCTTGAACATTTAGATGTAACGACATCATTTCTCCATGGAGATTTGGAGGAATAGATCTATATGCAGCAACCACAGGGATATGAGCTCAAAGGGAAGGAAAAATTATTGCACAGGTTAAAGAAGAGCTTGTATGGTTTAAAACAGGCTCCAAGGCAGTGGTATCTAAAATTTGACAGGTTTATGTCTCAACAAGGTTATACTATATGTCACTTTGATCATTGTGTTTTCCTGAAAAATAAAATTGATGTCATCTATATTATATTGTTATTGTATGTAGATGACCAGCTTGTTTCAGGGTATAACATGCAGGAAATAAATGTTCTGAAAATAAAATTTCCAAGTCCATTTGCAATGAATGATTTGGGAGCTACAAAAAAAATCCTTGGTATGAGAATAACTAGAGACATGAAAATTTGCAAATTAACATTGTCTCAGAATGAGTAGATACAAAAGGTGTTGAAATGATTTAATGGGTATAATGAAAAACCAGTTAGTACACCTTTGGCTAGACATTTCAAACTTAGTAAGAATATGTGCCCCAAGACCTAGGAAAAAATTTATTATATGTCTAAAGTTCCATATGTTCAGGAGTTCGAAGCTTAATATATGCAATGGTCTGCAAAAGGCCTCATATTTCACATGCATTGGGAGTTGTAGGAACGTATATGAAAAATCTAGAAAAACAACATTGGATGGAAGTGAAATGGATTCTCAGATATTTTAGTGGTACCACAAATCAAATATTATGCTTTGGTGGTTCAAACATTGTTCTACAAGGATGTGTTGATGCAGATATCACAGGTGATAGAGATAAAAGTAGGAGCACTAGAGGGTATGTATTTACTATAGGTGGAACAATTGTCAGTTGGGTTTCAAAAATGTAAATTTTTGTTGCACTTTCAACAACAGAAGTAGAGTATGTTGCTGCTACAGAGGCTAGTAAAGAAAATTTTTGGATACAAAGGTTTATGGATGAATTGGGTAAGAAGCAGGAGATGGGAAGGTTATAAAGTGACAACCAGAGTGCCATTCATCCTACAAAGAATTCAACATTTCATTATAGGACTAAACACACACATCTTAGGTACCATTTCATATTATTAGTGTTTCAATATGGACAATTGAAGCTCGAAAAGGTACACACTAGTCATAATCCCGCAGCTACCATAACAAAAGTTATAACTAGGGAGAAACTGAGATTTTGCTCAGTCTCAATTTTTCTTCAAGTATGATGATGAAGATGAGAAACAACCAAGTCCAAATAGGATTCATTTTCCAGCAAATGAAGTAGCAGTGGAGTTGCTACAATCAGTCTCCAAGTGGGAGACTGTTCGGTGTGGAGCCTGATTTTTATCCTAATTCATCGGTCTTTGTTTCATTTTGATGTATACCCTAGGAATACTATACACGCCTCCACGTGGGGGGGAGTTGTCCCCCCTGTGGGGGTACGAGGGGGCTGATCCCCTGTGACTAGGGGGTCTTGGGGCCAACGGTCCCCATTCGAGCGTTTCAGGGCCAGTGCCCCCGAAGCTAAAAAAACAGATATAAATTTTCCTTGTAAAATATTTCAATTTTGTAGTCAATCTAGGCCATCCATTAGGTGAATGATCTTATCGTAGAAGTTATGTTTAATGTAGGGGTTTTTTTCCCTAAAATTAATCCCCTCATTTTGTATGAGGGTATTGTATTGTGGTTGTTTATTGTATGTTTATTATGAGAAAGAAACAGAAAGGGGGACTGTGAAGATAGTAGAGGATATTACAACGAATCTGCTGCAGGTTGTGTCTCTTCATATTTCTGGATAATAAAAAGGAAGGACTGGTTGTTCAGGGTGGACGTAGGCCAAATTGGGTGAACCATGTATATCCATGTCTCTATTGTTTTATATGTTTTTTATTTTTGTGTTTCTGCACATTTTATGTGTTCCATTTCTCTGTCATATATAATTTTTCTAACAGGAGGTAGATGCAACATTGTATAGACAGTTGGTTGGGATATTAATCTACTTGACAACTACTAGACCAGATTTAGCTTATACAGTTAGATAATTAAGCCAGTTTGTCTGCAAACCTCTTGAGAGCCATTGGGTTACAAAAAAATTCATCTTAAGTTATCTTTGAGGAACCTTAGACTATGGCATTATATATATATTGATTCTTGTGATGTTAAATTGAAAATTTTTTTAGACTCTAATTGGGCTGAAAATGTAGATGACAAGAGATATATAACAAGCTATGCATTTGGCATTGGGTTTGGGGTCATTTAATGGAGCAGAAAAAATAATACGCAGTATCCATGTCTTCAATGAAACTTGAGTATCAAGAGATGTGTACAGCGACGTGTGAAGCTGTTTGGTTGAGGGGAATTTTCCAAGATGTAGGAGAAGAATAGAAAGATGCAACAGTTATCAGATGTGATAACTAGAGCTCCATCAAACTTAAAAATAATCTGGTGTTTCATAAAAACACTAAGCACATTGATATATAGTTTCACTTCATCAGGGAGAAAGTTCAGTCAAAATAAATTCATGATGAATATTTTAATACTTCTGATAATGCTGCTGATATTTTTACTACGCCTCTTGGTAGAATTAAATTTGAAATGTATATGGAAATTTTAGGAATATTTTTGAACCCTTTTCTCCATTAAGGAGCAGTGTTGAAAATAATGGAGAAAAATAATTAGGGAGTGTCTGCTCACGAGAACCTTAGATAATGAGTTTTTTCCTATTTCTGAGGTATTGGTTCTAACTTCCTTATACACATGCAAGCTATATATTGATTATATTGTAATGATAATGTAGAGAGACCTACGGATGTAGTCCCTCTTGGTGTAGTCCCTCATAGTAGAGATAACCATCATTGCTTTCCTAAATTTGATCCTACCATTTTTATCATTTTCTACTTCTATCTTTAACAATAGTTTATCTATTTCTAGTTATATACTTTTCCATTTTATATGTGACATGTTTTAGTTTTTATTTCTTTTAGTAATCGAACTTTATTATCTATAAAATAGCTTTTATTTATAAATATTATCATATTATGTTTATTTTGAAACGAAGAGTTATTATTTGGAAGATAAACATTCAATTTCCATGGAATATTTTAGAATATTCATAATAATATACACCAATTAAATGTGGATATTTATATCTAATGTAATTATGATAATTCTCCCTTTTAATTAATTTTATTTATTAAAGAAATTTCCATAAGAACAACTATTATATAAAATGAGTTGTGTTTTTTTGAGCATGTGGTATTGATAATCCTTTATTGGCCCATTTTATTATAACAAATATGGTAAACTAGGGGTGAATATCCATGTTTAGAAATCTTGTTACATGTTTTTTAAATGCATATATTCTTAAAAGATATATTATTTAGTTTTTTAATTAATAATAATAAGAATAATAATAATAATAATTTAAAATATATTTATAATTTGTTTTATTTTTAGGTTTCTTTTGAAATTTTAGTCCTATGAAATGTATCAAGAAATAAGTGTTTTTATTCTGAACATAGATTGATACCAGTCAATTCTTACAAGCTAAACTATTTCCTTTTATGACCCAGGTTTTTTAAATTCCCAATTTATTCAAATATTCATTCTTCACGAATTTGAAACTTCTTGTTTCTCCTATTTTAAACCAAAACATATCATCACACAAAACTACACACACACATATATATCATGAAGATGGATCCTCATTATATATATATATATATAGTGAAGATGGATGGGCATTGGATTCGAAACGTCTATAAACCTCTTTAACACTATGGATAATCTGGTAAGCTCTTTCAAAAATTAATAACCACACAAGGTTAGAAACCAAAAAAATCATCTCATTATACATCTCATATTCCCATAGTTTATTAAAGTCATAAAAATTTGAAATTATTATTTTTATTATTGATTCAAAAAAGTAATCTATATATATATATATATATATATATATATATAGACACTTTTATCATGGACTTTCGTAGCATTTATATAGGTCTTGTTACAGTACCATCTGAAAATACCCTGGCATACTTAACACTATATGTTTAAAAATTTATATCTAATGTTCATATAATACATATTCATTTCAATTTATTTTTAATTAATGCATTTAATTAAAAAATCAGAAAGGGTATGATACTTTTCAGATAAAATTTTATTAAATATTTAACTATCAATAAAAATATTCTAGAATGTTATGTTAATATTAAATTCATACTTTTCACCTAATTATTATTGATAATTAGATTAAAATATTGGAAGAAATATTTTAAATAAAATAAAATTTACCTTTCCTTCTCCAATTTTTAAAACTTATATTATTTCTAATTTTTAAAAATTATATTAAAGTAATACTATTGAAAATATAATTTTTATATTAAAATATGACAAAAATGGAGAATAGTAACTTGATAACTAAACAATTTTGGCCTAGTGTTACAGAGTATTTTTTTAGGAATCTAACATTTTTTAGTATCAAATTTTATAATTCCATTAATTAATGCAAATATTAATCATAAAAATTTTTAAATTTGAATTAAAAAAATTGAACTTAAATGCTAGAACAATTATATAAATTAAATGGTTCGTACAAAAATATAGTCATTAAAACACTTACAAGTTGAAAAAAGGTCTTAAAAATCAACTAAATTATAATTGTTTTTTATTAGTAATGCGAGACTTGATAAGACTTACATAACTAACAAGGTTGATCTAAGCCATCAAAACCACTCATGGGTTACACCTGGCCTCAGAGATACTAGCCTTTAGCTTGACTGGATTTTTGCCCACATAGTTTCAAACAAGTGACATTTTCACCATGGAGTGTTGTAACAAAGCACCTCGTCACCCTATATTTTACCCCAGTTGGAATTTTATTTTACATTAATAATAATAATAATGTGATGTTTTTAGAATTTCTTTCTGAAGCATGCCCACAAGACAACTAGGGCTGTGCACCCCAACATATCTTTCTCTTTTATTGTTGTTGTTAAATGCATGACTCCAACTCAATTGGTTCAGGCTCATTGAACCATGGATGGGTCCTCCAAGGGGAGGGAGATCCACCACCTCCTTTAAATTTTTACTCATTGATGTTGCCTGGGCACTGTCAGCTCCCTCGTCCAGTTCAGGTCCTCCCAAAGGAAACCAAGCAGAGACATCGTCACTTAGGTCTCAATAGAAGGTGCACATTAAGGGCTGCTACCTCCCAAAAAAAAGAAAAAACCCCAAGGTGGTGATACCCAGTAAATAAACTGCCAATTCATGTACGACCATGCAATTATATGTAATTTTATTGTATGTAATTATATGTAATTTTATTGGGAAGTTGACATCCTTCGATGGATCTACTTAAAGTGGAAGCCCAAATCTCTCTTTGACCTTTGCCTGTAGGCTAAGGGTTTCTTCATAATAATATTCGAAGATCTGGATGACCAAAAAAGGATCCTCAATAATGACTCTTATTTCATGAACAATCTTGGGTTATGCATCAGGCACTAGGAACCTTGCTATAATCAACACATGGAACAATTCCTATCCACCCCGATTTGGGTTCACTCGTACTCCCTCCTAGAGGATTTTTGGGATGTGGATATACTAGAACTCATAGGTAACTCCATAGGAAGGTTTTTCCAAGTCTCATATATCACATGCCACAATATATTTTCTTCATATTCATGAATCTATCTGTATATGAACATTTGTACGCCTCTTCTAGCATTGGTGGAAATCAAGTATCAGGATGAGACCTCGTCCTAGTAACTGGACTATGAGCATGTGCCATTTAAGTTCATATTATGCCATGAATAGAGCCATCTTCCAATATTTCCCACAGCTGGCTCATGACACTGTAGCAGCTCCTGCCTCAGATGGTTTCCAAGAAGTCCAAAGATGACGTCCTACTCTGATTAAAGCCCTCCCCTTCTTCAGATCATGAAAAGGTCATGCAAGCATCCTCCAGCCATTCGAAAGAACCCTCGAACATGGTCTTTTGGATTAATTCTAATAGCTCTCAACTATCTCCATGAAACCCTTGAGGGAACCGATTCACCATCCGATTTGTATCATATGAGTTGGATCAAGAAGCCACATCAGGGGTAGCACATCAAACCCATGTAGAATTTTAAATGGAACAAGGCCTGGAGAACTTGAAGGGAAAACATCCAAGCAAGAGAAATACTTTAGAGGCTCAATCGAACAATAAAAAAATCCTTCATGTTCTTGTCGAGGTATGCCAAGAGTTATAGAAATATTTCAAGTTATAACAACTCAACTCTGATGAGAGTGTTATGGTAGACTACCTCCATAGGTGGGCGAAAGATGGATCAACAAAAATCCCTCAATATCAGTTAGATTAGTTCCGTCGAATCTTCAAAGATTGGGAGAAACATCAACCCTTTGTGGAACCCCGTCATCAACTAGCCTTAGTTCCTCAAGAATAATATTCCCTCTCACAATGATCTAATTTTAGCTTGGATTGCAAGAAGAGGGGAAGAAGACCAATGTAGGAAGTGATATGAGGAGGAGAAATATTCGTCAATTTAGTGCAAGAAAATGTCCTCAGAGAGTATTACGAGCGATATCTTCTTCCGCCCTCTCAATGATTATGAGATCGTGGAATATTGGACGCATCAAATCAAAAGGGAGGTTTGGGTACCTAAAGGAAATAATTTAGACACAGAATTCAAACATAATTGTTTTGCAGGAAACGAAGGTGACAGAGGAAAGATTAAAAGACATTTTTATCAAAATATGACCTTTAACGGAATGCATGGAACTGTATGTAAGAGACATTAAGTGGGCATTGGTACCCTCTGGGACCCTAGATATATTGTGTTTGGTCAATGGGCTTCCAACCCTTACTCTCTCACAATCCAATTTCAATATCTCAAATATTTGAAGAAGGCCTCGTTGATAGGGGTTTAAGACCCCACTATGCCTGGGCTAAAAAAAAAAAATCCTTGGCCTGTGGCACCTTAAGGAGCTAGTGGGGGAAGCTGATTGGATTGTGATTTGGGATTTTAACCTCATAATGGATCTCAACGAGAAACAAGCAGGTATTCGATAGGGAAAATTTTAAGGATGGAAAATTATTTTGAAGTTTAAAGCATTGGAAAATCTCACTATTCCCCAATATGAAAACTATAAGATGTTTATTGAGATATTTGTAAAACTATTCAAATTTATAATGATTTTCTATATAATCTCTATATAATGTTGGCAATTTTTATGTTAAAATAATTTTATAATGTAAAATTTTAGCAAATCATTTTTATAAAAAAATGGGAATTGACAAATCTTTTTTTAGAAAAAACATGGAAAATTAGCCCACCTGCGAATATAAGCCCCTAAAATTTTCCATGGCACTATTCGACGACTGGATCATATATCTGTGGATTTCTAGGAAAACACCCAAGAAATGGAAATGGAATATCTGGAGTTAAAAAATAGGTCTTTCACTTGGAATAATTGGTGGGGAGTTAAGTTTGAAATGACCTCAAAACTATACTAATTTCTTCTCTTTGAAAATATTATTTTGTAGCATTTTTTTTCCAGTAAAATATCCTCCCATGCCTATAATCATACCATTAGTCAATCTTCTTGGAGATATTCCTAAGAATTTCTCCTCATAACTGGTTGTTCTAATTTGAATCCTTATGGCTTGAGAAAAAAACTTCCTTCCCCAAAATGGAAAATTGGTTCCATGAAACCAATGTTAGAGGCGAAAACCCAATGGAAAAATTCCAACTGAAGCCCAAAGAACTAAAAAGAAGAATGAAAAAATGCAAAAAATTTTATTTTGGTAATATTCACTAGGAGAAGTGATGGCTTGAGGAATCCATGAGATCTCTTCAGTAACAAATTATCATGGACAGACATAATGAAGGCCACATAATCCTGGAGGGAAAAATCTTAAAGGACTTAGAGGAGAGGAGGAAGCAAGAGTAGATCCCGTGGAAACATAAATAAAGGGTTTAATTTCTTTATGAAGGGGAGAGAATTACGAAAATAAATTCACAGGACTATGCTACATCATCGACACTTCAACGATATCTTCTCTGTCAAAGATCTTGAAGGTTGTCATCTAGTGAAACTTGAGTAAATATCATAATATTATATCCGCCACTTTCAATATTTATTCACTGAGATATATGTGTACATAAGCGCATAAATCTTGAAAATACAACAGCACATCCCTCATCTAATATTGAAGTGGTCAGGGCTCTCCCACCAAATAATGCCCTAGGCCCGGATGCTTTCACCTCAAAATTCCTAAAGACTAGCTAGAAGTTCCTTCGAACTAATATTGTACAGCTATTTGAGTACTATCGTCGATCCCAATGGCTATGGTCAGTTCTGAAAGAAACATCTCTAGTGCACATCCCAAAGAAGGGTGCGAATTTTAACCCCATCGGTTTCCAAACAACACCTCTCTGAAATGTAATTTATAAGAATCTATCAAGAATCCTACTTTGCAGGCTGAAGACCTTAATTCAAGTTATAATAAACCAAAATAAACTGATTTTTTGAAGGGCGACATGTAATGGGCGACATTTTTACTGCTCATGAGATGGTGCACACCCTATAATCATCTCGAACCCAAGGTATGCTCATCAAATTATACCTCTCTAAAGACTATGATAGTTTGAATTGGGATTGTTTATTCTCAATTCTTAGTTTTTGTTTCTCCCCTGAATGGATCAAGTGGGTGGAATATTTGATATCGTCTTAGTTATATTAAATCCTTGTGAATGGGGCATCATCTCAGCCCCTCCTAGGATGAAGAGGGATTAAAAAATTCTAACCCATATCCCTTTTCCTATTTATTATAAATACTGAAGGATTGGGTCGCCTTATCAAGGCAACAACTGAATCTCGGGACCTTTCAAACATCAGGATCTCTCAAGAAATTCCACATCTAACCCACCAACAATTTGTGGATGATAAAATGATATTTGGGAATACAACATTAAAAGAGGATAAAAAACATGAATGCATTCTAGATATTCTCAAAAGGCTTATGTCACTCTGATAAATGGTGAAAAATACAACATTTTCCTCTTCAATACTCACCCAAGTGTGCAAAATAATCTCGCTAGAACCTTGGGGTCTAGAATCAGGAAACTCCCAAAACCTATATTAGGCTCCCCCTGGTGCCCAACTCCCTCAATATTTAAATATAAAGGAGGTTGTAGCTCGCATAGATAAGAAATTCTCGATTTGGACCATCCAGGTCCTGAACTTAGCCAAACAATTAGTTCTCTTAAAATTCATTCTACAAGCTATCCCAATATACAAACTATCGACCCTTCCAGCCCCTAGAAGAATTTATAAATAGATGACAATAAAGTTTCACAAATTTCTCTGATATGGGACCCATATTGACCATAAATATTCCCTATTGTCTTGGAATAAATTGTGTAAAATAAAGATTCATGATGGCCTAAGCATGAAAGATCCAGAGTTAATATCCCATGCCCTCTGCACAAAGTTGTGGTGGCACTGGACCCAAGGTGCACGTGAGTTATGAAAAATAATATGGGCTGCTAAATATGGCATCAAGGGCTTGAAAAATCCTCTTCAGCTCCATCAGAACCTTCCAACTAGATCCTTGGTCTCGAATCTGCCCATGGTGCAGGAAGATCTCATTCAGAATCATGGCTTATAGGAAATTAGAAATTGCTACAAAGCTAGATTATTGAGCGACTGGTGGATGAAACACCCTATATTATATCAAGATCCTAGTTTTGCACCTATATAGGTACTTACCTCCCAGCTGGGTGCAGAATGCATCCAATATTTTTTGCTTGATCCCATCCGGTGATCAAAATGGTGGAAATGGAAATCCTCTGAAAGCTGCAAACCTTAATTTCCTCCTTTTGAATGCGATTGCCTCCTTATGATCCTACATTAACGCCTTATTATTAACAATGGGGAACCCAATAGATTGAAATGGGGATATTGTCGGCAATGTATGTACACCCTCGAGGAGGCTTATTGAATAATATCTTTTGCAAGGGACATGGAGCGATACCTTATGTGGAATAGAATCTGGTACTATAGCCTCTGGACCAAATTATTATTATTATTATGGCTAATAGGATAGGGCAAGCTTCTTATGTGTGATAGAATTTCAAAAAAATGCTTCAAAGGACAATCTTGCTCTCCTTTGTGTCACAGTTAGGAGGAAATGACTGACCACATCCTAAAATTCACCTCAAAGGCGTTGGAATTCTGGCAGTGTAGCTTGGTGGGTTTTGGAGTCTCTCTCTGATGATTTAACAACCTACGGGAGTCATCAAAAACGTGGATATGGGCTATGTTCAAAACCCCCATTCTGAACATAGAATGGTTCGTCTGGGAGGGATTCATTCTCTGGAACATCTTGAAAGGCATTAATAGGGAAGTATTCCACTCTTAAGATTTCCACCCCACATGTGTCTCAAAAACCTCCCTTCGCAACATCAAGGAAACCTTATCTATCTCACAGTGGATGGATGAGGATTAGAAGGAGGAGGGGCGAGAACATGGCATCTTAGTCGCATTGGATATCCGGAGGGCGTCCTTTTAGTCTAGTACTCTTCAATGCCTCGAGTAAAAAAAAATCTCCTTAGGTTCGTTCATATGTCCCCCAGAAGGATTCCTTAAGCTAAATTTTGATGGGGCCTCAAAATGTAACCCTATCCCACTGGTCTCAGGGGGATAATCCGTAATGATAGAGGGAAAGCAATAAATTTATTTGCATCATCATTTGGCCACAACATAAATAATGTGGCTGAGTACCTAGCTCTAGGAAGATGATTTCACATAGGAAAGGAGCTGGGGGCCTCAAAGTTGCAAGTAAGAGGTGATTCTCAGATTTCTATATCTATGCTCCAACGCATTATAAATAGACTGCCTCTGAAAAAGGTAATAAAGAGTTGGTGGTTGGAGGTGATAGGGAGTCATAGCCGCTTGAGACTCCCCTCTTTTGATTATGTGATAATAAAACATGTTGTTTCGGAAGGAAAAAAGGCTGTAAACAAATGACCGAACTAGTTAAGTGAGCTCCAGGGTTAATATATTATACATTAATGGCCCCCCTCCTCCCAAAATAATCACTTGGTGGATCTGCGATGGATATTGGAGGATAAAGAAACTTCCTTAATGGGGGTCAGTACTTCGACGCATTTGGAAATTGAGCCCCATGAGTGACCAGAAGTGGCTATCATGTTTTGGACCAATCTCCTGGTCCTCTTCGAGTTCGGCGGTGGTGCATGGATAATGAGCGAGATGGCGAGGTAACTTGGCATTTTCGTTTTCATCTTGGTATGGTGTTACGATGCTCAGTGCTTTCATATGCATAAACGAAAGTGTCATCAGAGGACCCTTGGTGTTGGTGGGTGGTGTTTGATATTTTTCTCTGACTTCTAGTATGGTCCATTCAGCTCCATATTTTTCCCAGACTTTTGTGGGCTTTATTGCGCCTACATTTCTTCAATTCTCACGAGGAAAGGACATTATTATTTTATATATATATGGTTTATAGTATGTCTAAATGAGTTGTTTGAGACAGGTGCTCAGAGGTGGAATTTTAGGAGGTTGAGGGGGGAGTGGCAATGTTTATCGGTCAATTTCCCCACTTACGAATGATGGCCTAGAAATTACAGCTACTGGTGGATCGATGAGTGGATTTTGGTTGGTGGTGAAGGTTCTCGGCAATCGGCGTTCTTGTGGGAGCTAGGCATAGCAGCATAGGAAGTTGTGGCTAAGGGTGTGTTCTCATTTACTTATAATTCTCCAATTTTTTGTGCTCGTGATGTGGGCATCATTATGTGGAGTAGTAAGCGTGTTGGGGGTCCTGTCTCTTGTGGGTGGTGGCCACAAAGAAGACCAATGGTCTAGAATTTTAATCTTTAAGGTGTTGGCCCTCCTGCCTCGATCTAAATGGATCTCCCTGTACGGTGTGAGCATTGTTTCCTTCTATCCATGTATGCATCTTTCGGAATTGAGGACATGGAAATTGTGACCGAAGGAGCTCGTGGGGATGGAAATACAAACAGTGGCTCTCAGCTCGTGATGTGGGCATGCACGAAGGTCATGGTGGTGGGAAGCGGGGCTCCAATGGTGGCGACGGTGTGTGGGAGAATAATTCTCAATGTCGGGGTGGAGGTCAACAACATAGAATAGGGAACCAGGGATCTAGCCAATGTTTTACTACTGCAAGCATGAAATTCAACATTGTTCCTTAGAAAATTGATAGGAAATAATTGAAACTCTGATAGATCGGTTGGAGATAATGGAACGGGTTCGTTGAGAAGAACATGTTGATCTGATGGGTATGCTGGATAGGATGCATTAATTTCAATTCCAAGTCAGAGAGAGAGTGGTGGGGGTCTCTCTAGGGAAAAACCACCTTGCATAAAAAGTGGAAAAGCTATATACATGGTTGGTGAACTTTGATAAGAACGTCTACTGCAATTTATGGCCTCGCCTCCTCCCAAAACAACCTCGAACAACCCAACTTCCATTATGTCGGATGAATATTATGTTCTCTAATGTTTTTTATTTATTGTTTGTTTTTCGGTGCCCCTTGCGTTGTCATTTGTGGATGATGTCCTTAGCGTCTCTTTTTTAATTTTTGTCACCTCTTCCAAATTTTGGTCAACAAACAAAGTCGAGGTGAGGCCACATGTTTTCTGCTCAACTGGATGTATATCTTTTTCACCATATGAATATAATATTGTCTTACAAATAATAATAATAATAATAATAAATAATATATGAGTTATATATATACAACACATGTGACAAATTTTTTAACCATGATGATTCACACCCACATTACCATGGAGATCATATTTATATCACATGTTTACACTAATTTATGTGTTTATTTATTAATTCTCTATTCTCACTGTTATACATTTTGAAGGCTTTCGTTGCATATTTCCTAGTATAATTTTGCTAGAATATGATAGGGATTTGTTGGAACCACCAGTTTCAGTTACAAAATCTCCATAAAATGAGGGGCCTAAGGGTTTTTTCTTGTTCTAAACAAATATATGTAGTCAAAAAAAAATTTTAATCATGAATGTTTGTTGGTATTATAATTCAATATATGCAACCAAAAACCAATTTTAAACATGTGTTACAAGACAACTTAGTCCCTGCCATTGAGGATATGTATGTAGGTATAAGTTAGTGGAATAAAAAAAATTAACATGTAACATGTTTAGGTACGTAACAAAATTCTCCAATTATTTCTCTCAACTCCATTACTATCAATTGAAAAATCTAGTTATTGCTTTAGTATGAAAATTTCTCAAGAATATTGGAAAAAAGCCCTTGAACATGTAGCTAACTTAAGTGTAGCGATAACACTTATAACATTTGAGTCTTTCTGGGTTAAAATATATTAAAAATTAAAATATCAAGTAGAGATGATCAGATAAGATAAATTTTATAAGTAAATGAAATCACATAAGTAACTAAGTTTTTATATAGGTAATTGTTTAGTAAATGTATTTTCAATTTATGTGATAACCAAGAAAATCCTAGAGAATGGTTGTTTATGGAGGAAAGACGAGCTAGTTGTTAATTATAAGATGTCAAACACATAGCATATTTGGGATTATAATTACATAACATTTGAATCACAAAAAATAACTTTCAAATGTAGAAAAAAATTGGTAAATTTTATGTGTTTAGTATATGAATTCTTTTGGTAAAAATATTCAAAATTGTACTAATTTAAATCTAGAGAAATTTCACGATAATATCTAAATTAAACTATTATTCTATTTCTGAACAAAATGGGTAGCTTATATTAATTCAAAAGGTTGGTTTTAGCACCATAACCTTTTACATCTTCATTACAGTGTAATTCTAAGTTGTTCATCTTATCGTAATTCCCACTGCTACACATTTTCTTGTTTCATAGGCATATACTATAATTGTATTGACTATAAATTTGATAGAAAATCCCCAAAGACAACTTAAAGTGATAATAAATAGGTTAGATTTACATGAGGAAAAGCCATAAACAAATTAAACTTGAAATAGAGGCCCATCACCAATTTTCGATAATACGTCCCTTGTCCTATTGTTATATCAGTGATTAAGACAACTTAAAGTGATAATATATAGGTTAGATTTACATGAGGAAAAACCATAAGCAAATCAAACTTGAAATAGAGGCCCATGACCAATTTTCGATAAGACATCCCTCGTCCTATTGTTATATCACTGCTTAAAATAAAATTGACCCCCAATTATGCATCATTGGATGGGTGACAAAAATGGTGGGTTTCTCCTGAGTTCTAATAAATCTTTTCCAACAATGCTTTGGGATTGGCCAAGAAGTTGGCTTGGCTTTGTGATTTTCCATTCTCCTTACATGACAAAAATCCACAATTTCAAAACATGAGAGAATACTATTAATCCAATGTTGGATGGAAAAATGAAATTAGTGTTGAGAAAATGAATCTTTCAGACAGCCTTGAATGACTAACCTAGAGTCCCCAAAGACATTGAGTTTAGGAATGGTTTTTTTTCTGAAATAGTTCAACCCCTTTAATAGAGTTGAGTATCTTACAGGCCCCAAGCAAATGATTCTTCAATTTGTGAATGAAGACTAAGGATCACCTCTACCACTCTCGCTACCCCCAAAATTTAAACCATTATTATTATATAAATTTTTTATTATTTTTTAAAATAAAAAATAAAACTATCTATAAACTATAATCTAATATTTTTTAAAAATAAAAAATTAAATGTTTATAGAAACTTAAATGTTAAATAACTTGAATATTTATTTTATATAATTAAGAATTATAAAATATTTTCCAATATTTATTTTGTATAATTAAAAATTATAATTTGTATTGGTCAATGTTAGCTAAAAAAAAACCTTAAAATAATAAAATATATCACAACAAATTTATGACAATGCAATTAATTTACTTATAGAAATGCTATTGTTTTGTTCATTTTAAAACACAGCAGTGTAAAATTTATTACTAAAAACCATAATATTTGTTTCTGAAACTTTACATAACGTAAGATTAATATTATTTCCCAATATTTAAGATAAGATGGTACGATTAAGGAAATTTTATTTCTTAGTTCGAATCTTTCTTGTATTTCAAACCCTTAAATCTTCTTTTCATGTACATAGCCAAATATTCATAAATTATTATATTGCTATGCCTCATGATCTAGCCCGACAAAACTCTTGGCAACTCGCGAATCAATTCGTGAATCTAATATTAAAAAAATCAACAATTCTTTAGATGTGCTGTTGCTTGAGTGATAATATATTTTATCAAGAAAAATTTCCAAATTTCAACTTGAACGATAATGTTTCAATGATTAGGAGAAATATAATGGTGCTGCAAATGTTGATGACAAATCGTTTGACCAACAAAAGTAATCAGAGTTTACTCTTTTCTTTCTTTGAAGATTAACCCAAACTTGGGGTGCCAAATTTCACAATTTTAAGTACGTATCTATGTAAACGTGTGACATTCAAATTTGAGGAAATGGGCTGTGATATAATTTGAATCAAAATTTAATCTGAACCACATATTGATATTAAGAAATTTACAAGTAATTCTAGTGCGCACACAAGTTAAACTGCTAAAAATTTATTCCAATTTAGTCAAATTTATTATTATTAATATTTTAATTTAAAAAATGTGTTCAGTAATGGGAAAGAGGGAAAGGAAAACAATAATTAAAATCTAATTATATTAATTTTTATTTGTAAATTTAGACTTATAAGAGACATTAAAAGCATTATCAATTAAAGTTCTTTGTATATACATTTTTTATAATTGAGTGTTTATTGTAGATAATAAGCCATATGCAGATGCGATAATATTTCATAATATAAAACCATGTTTAAGACACCATAAAAAAACGGATCTTTCAAGAAAGAAAAAATTCAATCTACAGAGAAAACTCATCCCATGTTTTCATAAATCACATAAATTTTATTTAACTGATCGAACAACCAATGTGCAGTATCTTATCACTTGATAATGGAAAACATATCACATAGTACTATATAATAGAGTTTCGAATATTGATGGGGTGCATAAAAGAACAGGAGGAGTTGTAATCTACTCGCTAAACAGAAAGTCCATTGACAGTCTGGGAAACTCTAACTGCGATGGCTTGCAGGATATATAGGTTTTTAGCGCAGCAATTTCTTGATCTTCACAAAACATGATAGGTTCAAGGACTAGATTCATCCTTCTTTTTATTTGCAGTGGAAATGTTTTCCTCACCATCCATATATTTTAATTAAGAAACATCAGCATCTATCGTTGCATTTGACCAGCACTTCCCATTAAAGTTTAAGGACAAAGACTTATAACGGATTCTTCTTTATCAACATCATTAGATTTTGCTTCTTGTTTGAATGCTTTCTAAGTAACAACATTTCTATATATATGTGACATTAAATGATATCCATCTTCTTCTGCACATGGAAACTTACATTAATTTAGTAAAATCACTCAAGGAAATAACTCTATATTTTAACCGACCTTGGATTCAATAAATGGTCTTTTATATCAAACAATATTTAAGGGTGAATTAGAAAGTATTTTCTTTCAATCTATCAATGGTTATTAGATAGTAAGTTACATTAATATATAGATTTTTACAAAGAATATTTAAGGGTGAATTAGAGAGTATTTTCTTTCAATCTATCAATGGTTATATTTAAGGGTGAGTTAGAAAGTTTCTTTCAATCTATCAAAGGTTATTAGATAGTAAGTTACATTAATATATAGATTTTTATTAAATTGAACATGGAAGGGGAAAACATTGCGTCTTATCATTTATCCTACTTACTGTTTAATCAATTTTATTCACTATTGAAGCAAAAGAATGAAAAGGAATATCAAAACTGATCACCTCGGATGTCGAAAATATTATTATCATTTCATCGATATGAAATAAATCTTCACCGACAAGCCCTACATTACGTGAACTGTGAATATGTTTTTACATGTCTGATATCTTAAAAAATTTCGTCAGACCCTTATCATCTCGTACCCATATCGAATACATGAACAGGACCACTGACTTCCAATTCTTTCCTCAAGACCGTTTTCTCATTTCAGCACTTATTCCCATACAATGCACTTATTCCCACACAATGAGGTATATGGTTATGTTGGAGCTCATAGGAAGTGTAGGCTTCTCTCTTTTCGCGGCGGTAACAAATTAAATGCAGTGAGAAAATTTATGCATAATCAACATTGTTATATGGAATATATTAATTGGAAGTATCAAAATAATTTAATGGCAAAAATTAATTGCAACTGTTATTACACATCATTGTAGAAAATTAGGGAGGTAGATATCCACATGGCTTTCCTTCAAAAACAAAAACAAATATATTATTAACCTAGTTACATTTAAACTTTATTTATCTTAAAAGTATTTATACAACATAAATATATTTTTATATAACAAAAAAAACTAATCTTATATTTAATAAGAGTGGTTCCCCGTAACAACTTACAAAATCCAACGTACTATATCTTTCATGCAGATAGAGACACTGGAAGAGAATGGTGTAATAAGAAGTCCTTTCATAGGTAGTTAAGAAAAATATTGCTAATATCTTTTTTACTTAGTGAAATAGAGTTTTACTTGTTTTATTTTAGGTTTAACTTTGTTTTGATTTTTAATTAATATAATTTTATGTTATTACATTTTATTTTATATTTTGATTGTATTATTAATTTTATTCGGATTTAGTTCATATTAATATATTTTTAGTTGTTTTAGTTCATTTTTAAATGTGGTTTAGTTATTATTTAGTTATTATTTTAACTACTTTTAGCTTCTAATTTATTTTTGCTATTTCAATATTTATAATAATTTATATTAGTTTAAATGCATAGCTTCAATTTCATTCTTAGTTAATATATTTTTACATTATTATTTTTTATTTTGTAGTTTAGTTTGAATTATTGATTTTATGAAGGTTACCAAAATTTATGAGTGACATGGGACACATGTCAAGAAAGCTAAAATAAGACGCAAATTTTTATGCTAATAAAAGTCTAAAAATTTATAAATTTTGATTCAAATAAAAAGTAATTTAAATATTTATAATGTTAAACATTATAAGTTGGCATGGTAAAATCCCAAATTGATGGCTAAAGTGTTGCCCTACAAAGGACTGATAATGAAAAATTTTAATATTTGATGAGTGACTCATTCTACAATTCAATATGAGTGGAAAATGTGATTATGTAGGTACTTAACATGAATTTGAGACATATTCCTTCAAAAAGGAATATAAAATATTATTTAAAAAACAATGTTACCTATAATAAAAAAATAAAAATGAATATTTAGATGGTATGAAGGAGATGAGGTGAAAATATTTCACTCTCACCCACAACCATGAATAAAATATTTCTATTTCCATGTAAATTATTATAATTTTATATTAAATTTAAAGAGATAAAATAACTAAAAGTAAGAAAACATTATATTTTGGCTTTCTAGTGTGAAAAAAATGAATAATTAAAATTAAATATACTATTTCATACTAAATAATTTAGTTCAATATCAATTTCATATATATATATATATATATGGAGAGAAAATATACTAAAAAAAACCATTATGTTAAGCATAATAAAATATTCTAATAGGAAAATAATAGAAAACTTCAATTATTTCCTAATTAAGATAATAAAATCAATGTGTAATACATTTATTTTTTAATATAAAGTTAATTGTTGACATTTAAAATAAATAAATAATGATTAAAATCCCTTTTTTGATTAAGGAAAAGATATTTCAATATCATATTTATATACATATGTGGTTAAACAAAAAAAAATATGTATATCTTAGATAAATTAGCTTAAAAAATAAAAATATCATTGTTTCAGTGTCAGTCTCTTCCTTCGCAATATCAAAGAGGACGTGAAGCTCATATCTCCCATGATGGTATCCTTCTAGTAATTTATTATTATCTTGTTTATCATCCTCCCATTTCCCTTTCAACATGAATTTCCACTTCAAACACAACCATGTCATTCCCCAATTTTTCCATTGAATTCATGCGTCAAATATCTGTTGCATGGAATACATCCATGAAACCCAAACCAGGCCAAAGCTAAAGCCTAGTTGGATATGTGTTTAATAATAGAGAGAAACCAATGTAAACACAGAAAAAGGAAAAAATGCTCCATCCTTAAAATAAAATTGCACGTTTCCCCATGGAAGCCTTTTCTCTTGTTTGCTTTCCTTATAAATGACATTTCTTTATTGACATGTTTTTGTACTCAGAAAAATATTGTTTGGTTCGAATGCATTTTCCATCATGTGGGCATGCGATCCCTTGCCCTCTATATCATTCTTCCCCTAAATTTAGTTGTGTAATATACAACAATATGTGTAGGAGTTTGTTCAAATGCCTCTTTGATGACCAATATACAAAAGATCAAATTTTCCATTCATTTTCACCTTTTCAAGTTGCATTTTATCATTTCTATTAATACTAGTTTCATCATGGCTACCTTGTAGTTTTCTAAGAATTCAAAATGTTTTGGGAGGTAATATAAGGCCAATAATTGCAAACGGACTACTTTGCTGATGCAGTTGATTGCATAAATATCTCATTTTATTTTTTCTTGAATTCCACAGAGGCGATATAAAATCCCATCTTCATGCCAATGAAAGTAGTGAATATGTAGTTAAAGTTATTTCTAGTTAAAGGTCTTTATTAGAGTGAATTGTAACCACCAGAATAGAACAAAAATACTTTTGAATCTAGATTATTAGAGGGAGTATCAATCACTAAAATAGGTCACTAGGGTAAATCTAACCTCTCAGAATTCTATGACATAATGTACGAAAGTAGGGGCACACAATAGAAAGCATCCATGAGGAATTGTAATGATTGTTAGACTAACCCTACTTGTAACCTTCATCAATGTCCATATATGAAAAAAATTTCAAAGGATTCATTGAAAGAAATATGCCCTTCAAATTTCTGGAGTAGTAAGAATAATCATGGATTTAAAGGAAACAGAGAAAATAGACTAGATAGTATTGACGATGAATCCAAGGAAAACAAATAGAATAATAAGGTAAATCAGACCCTATTCCAAACAAAGGTGTATAAAGAGGTAAATGGAAATGATGAAGATGAATATGCTCAATATAAAGGTAGAAGTCTTGAAGCCTATACCTCCATTGTACATCAACAAAAAAATGAAAGAAAGAATGAATTACCATCGCATATGTAATGACTTATTCTCAGTGGAATGAAACCGAGTTTGACAAAATGGAATCCTTTCATGGTGTGATGACTTTTTTCCAATATATTGTAAATTTGATAATAGAGTCTATAGAAGATGTTGAAGTGGAGGTTGTCAATATAGATAAGGAATCACAAGATAAATTTCATAAGATTGCAGGAATATGAAAGGACCCCCAAGAGAAAATAACCAAATACAGTAAGGGGGACAATAATATCTTGTGGCTTGAGTCACTTGTTGCAGCAACAACTGCACTTGAGAAGGTTACTTCTGAGAATTTTAGCTTTGAAAGAATACATCGTACACCACAACATATAGACTCATGAAAAAATATTCCTATGATTTTAAACGAAAGAAATGAAAATATTTGATTTTAGATGGGGTTGACCTAATTAAAATTTTGAAGTCCACTTCATAGTGATCTTATGGAACTTAGGTACTCACTACATTTTTTTATTCCTCATCTCTGTGAGTCATGGCAAGATTTAAAGTCTAGTTTTGTAACCCAATATCTGGCATAGGGAGAGGAAAGAACCAATGAATAAAGAAGTTGATCAGTTACATGATGTATTGCAACCTTGCATATTATGTCCCCTAAAACAAGACGTGGAGAAACAAATTTCAAATAAATATCCAATTAAGGCAAGAGATATTAAGGTAGACAAGAGGAAGGGCTCTAACCATAACATGGTTGAGAAAACTTTGTTTCAAGAGGAAACCTGTGTATGGAATTGATTTAATTTTATTCCTAGCTATTGAGCATTATATTTATGAGAAAATTTACAATCCGTCATGCTATCTGGAGTCTTCATCAAGACTTACTAATTTTTTTTGTTACATTCCTTGTAATATCCCTATTTTACTGCTTTTATTAGACAATTGGAAATACTAAAGGTTATGTGGACCTAAAAGAAAACTATATGTGTGGAAATATTATATTTTTTAAATTAACAAATGTGAAATTTTAATTATTGTGCAAATACTAGAGTATATTGGAGACTAGGATTTCAAGTCCATATGGATGAAATTAAATCCAAAGACTTCACCAAATTCTCGAAAAATCCTTGGAGAAAATAAAATAAATTAAAAATATTAGATTGGATATAAAAATCTAAAATATACCTCACAAAACTGGAAAGTTACTGAGAAGAGGTGAAATGAAACTAGAAAGAGGAAAAAGCTAGTCTTAAAGAGATTTTGTTGAAAAAACAAAATTAAACCCTAGGCTGAAGGAAAACAACATCCTCATTTAATTGGACGCACTTATAGAAACACACTAAAGGGAAAGAAGGCTTAAATAAGCCATTCTATGTTAGACAAGAGGTTGTCTACACTTTGGAGGAAGTAGTCTCTGCTCTGGGGGAGTTGTGGAGGAAAGCTCAAGGTTGGGTGGTAAATAGTCTTTACCAGAATTGGTATGCACAGTTAATTTAATTTTCTTATGATTTTGTTGTTATGATGAGAATTATAATATAAGAGTAATGGTATTCTATGTAGTAACATAAGTGGGAAATTATATTTTATGAGTTATTAAATAGTATAATGGAATTTTGTTATTTTTAAATGTATAGAGTCTGATGTATTTAACATAACTATAATAGATATAGTTTTTCTCTCTATAGTTGCATATGCTAATTAAATTTGTAAACCAATAAATTGAATGTACAAACCATCTTAGGAAGGTTTAAATATATGGTTAGGTTGTAATAATTTATATATTAAATTCAGAAAATACATCATTATAAGTGGAAACATTTAAAATTATTATTCTGTAAACAATAAAGAAACAAGTACATATATACAATGAGATATAGTTGTCAATATAGAAGAAAGCATGATTGTACAAACTAAATATAAAAACCTCTACTATACAAACAATACAAAAGTAAACATATATTTCATGATTGTTATGCTCAAATAAGAAACGAAACATCAGTTACACATTGAAGTACTAGAGGATAGTACAATGGTACACATAACATTAAGTAGAAATAATTCTTAAAATAAGTGTGTATTGGAAATACTACAAATAACTAGGAAAAACATTTTTAAAATCCTTATAAGGATGACCTCTTATCATCTTAATAAGAACAGAAAAATGTATTAATAATTATAGAGCATGTCATCATAAATTTTCATGATTACAGTAACAAAAGTCAATTGTTTTGAATATTAATTACATATATTATACATGAATAAATATCCTTGAATTTAGTGGTTTTCATTTTGTGAATGATATCGACCAACTTGTAAATAGAAGGGATAAAATTAACTGTCAAAGCTTGTGAGAAGGAATGCACAAGTTGACGAGTGGTAAATAGTGACAGTGTTAATACCTAGACAACAAAACCATACACAGAGGGATTAGAATTTTAATATAATAATTTAAATCAATACATAGAATATGAGAAATTGACAATTGTAATTTCATTAGAGAACTACCTTATTAGCCAATTGGAAGCAGTGAAATCCTTTATATTCATAAAGAGGAAAATTAATTAATTGTGATTATAGAAGTACAAAGAAAGATACTGTAGTAACAATATTGAAAGTATCAAAATAAATTTACCTGTATTTTCGCATGCTAGGTAATTAATGAACACCATGAATGGTCTCGAATGAGGAAGAAGAGTTCATGTACCACAAATCATTTTATTAATTGAGGGAAATTAATAAAATGATTAGTAACTCCTAAATGAATAACTTAATTATCTTTTACCAAATTATTAGTTATTGTTCTCAATAATTATGAAAGTAATTACATAGACTGAGACTGAAGTAAAATATATGTATAGAGGTTATGAATGTGATTATATAAATAATCCAACCTTTGTAAATAATTACAGAGGCATTAAAATACATCTTTGTGGTAAACATAAATTATAATTCTATTACAAATAGAAAGGAATTAGAAAAAGATTTTAATTACACTTAATTACCATTCATTCCATACATCATGGGTCGTATGGGATAACGAGAATTTATTTTTCTGCATCATTTCGAAGCAAACCAGAACAGAGTAAAATAAATGTATTTTAAAGTGAAATTATATAAGCTAAACATATTGTTGTTGGAAGGAGAGGTAAAATATTGAGCCATTCCAAAAACCTCATGGAAATTTCATTACCGTTGATTACAATGAAATAAAGAAATCTAATTTGAACTCTGCATGATATTGAATGCCCTTATAGTGACACAAATTCATATAAAAATAAGTAAATAATTGGATTTATGAGATCGTATATGTTCTCATAAATTCAAAATGAAACCGAGGAAATTAGTAAAAATTTGATATGGAAGGGAAGTTCCATATTGAATTTATATTAGAGATAGAGCAGTATAAACTGAATACCATTCTCTGGAAACTAAAAAAAAATTGGATCCCTAAGGGAGAAATCAAAATTTTGGCAAAATGATATAATAAACCCAATAGCAAAAGCATTTAGATTTCTGAAGATGAAATTTTATTGGAACAGTAAAAACTAGCATTACCCAAGAATAAACGAATTAAATCACAAACATGAGCATAATCGAAAAATGTTCAACGAGTTGCCAAGGAATCTCAGATAAAAATAAGCCCATCAAACAAATTGAAGTCATTTCAAAATTCTGTAACACCCCTAGATTCTATGCTTTTTCTAGCTAGACATGGAACATAAGTCCAAAGGGGAGTGGACCCCAATGGATAATTATTGTGTGGATTTATTTTATTTTAATTATTAATGAAAAATAAATAAAATGTTTGTGTTCATTATGAAAAAATGAGAAATTGAGATCACATGCCTAATCCATGAGGTATGGAAAAAGGTTAAGTCTTTCCCCAAAACCTTTCAAAAAGCCTTGAAAGGAATTATTTCTAATTTAGATTTTTGAGGAAAAATCTAAAAAAATACCCCAATGATGAGGAAAGTAGTTGGGAAGAGGTCAAAAGCTGGAAAAGCATAAAACAATTATAAAGTCCGTAAATAAGGGAAGCTTAGGCAAACAGGAATAAAAGCATCCTGAAATTCTGGACGAAGAATTGGAAACAGGCTTTGGGGAGAGCATAGCTTAAATAAGTTGCTCTAGAACGGATTGAGGTTGTTCTGTTCTAGGAGAGGATCTCAGCTCGGGGGTGACTTCTAGAGATAGACAAATCCTAAGGTTGGGTGGATTGGTCATAGAAATAAGCGGTATGCATATATAATCTAAAGTTTTATGTTATAATGTTGATTCAGAAAATTTACCTTGTATTGATATTGCAAGTACTTTATGTTTTCATAATGTGGATTTTACATTCCATACATTTAACAGAATATTTTAGAAGAAAAAATATCCCAAATACTGTAGTGTAGTAGGAATAGATATTGGGAAGTATCTATCAGAATAGCTAAGCTCTTAGGAGTTTAAATTTGAAGATACATAGTACTCTCAATTATCATGTATAACTTGAAAATTAATTATTTTGTCATAATAATTGATATATAATAATTGTCTTCTAACAAGACTCTATAAATTCTGTCGTAAGTGAGTTAAACTAAGATAATCCAAAATTATAACAAGTTAACTAAAGTTAACAATAATATAAAATACTGTATATTTTGCCTAAGAGAGAGAAATATCTGTCTCTCTCTATGGATTAAAATAAATTGAGGGAAGCTGAGATATTTAATCTGTATAAACAAAATTTGTAGAAATTACATATGTACAAAAGTACAGGAAATTCTTAACAAATTTTAATAAAAGGAATATATTGTATTCCATCAACAATCATATTAATACAACTACATGAAGCAAGGATATACTATATCGTAAAATGGGAACAGATCAACTGAAATAAATAAACAACTATATAGTATAGAGGCTATTGTTTAAACTAAATTCCATTTATGAAATTAATTCTGGTTACAATACAAAAAATTATAATAACTATTGCAAAGAAATGGAAGTGAAATATTTTAATTAAATTAACTTCTGTTATATAAAGGGACAAGACTTTCTGAATAATTAAAATAAGATACATTTGATTATCCTTCGATAAAAATAAATTGAATTTAATATTCAGCTGAAGGTATTCATAAAGATATATCAAGTGTATATTAGAAAAATAATTATTTAGAACAATTACAAAAATAAAATAAAAAAGTTCTGAATCTTCATATATATATATATATACTCTAATAAGCTTGGTAGAGAAATATTTCATCCATGCAGAAATAAGAAATTGCAGAAATAAATTACTAGACAAATATCAGTAACTAAATTCAGTTCTAAGACAATATTATACAAATCTCCCATAGTTCTGTATATATAAATTACAAAATAAACAGTATAAATATTGCCAAAGAAATCATCTCGGGTTATTGTTATTATTCATAATAATATGAATACAGAAAAAATTAAGAAAATTCTTTGGAAAAGATTTTCCCCAATATGATTTTTGAGACCGACCTGTGGCAAACGAGAAGAGTAGCATTATCATTTGGTATATGTAAGAAGTATACATGTGTTTTTCTTCTCAAAATGAAAACCATTGAAGGGAGAAAATTACTTGCAAGCATACGAACGAAATCAAAATTAACAAAATTTAAAATCGAATATGGATTGAGAGGAACAGAATGGGTATAAACGTACCCCATTCCCAACAATGGAAGAGTAGAAGTTATCTGGTAGAAGAAAAAAAAAATTAGTATATAAAATGTGTAATTGACAAGGGAAGTATACTATGATAAATATTATAACATTCAAATTTAATTACTTGTGAAATGAGTTGCAGAAGACAAATGTAAGTAGAGCTCAATATACATGTAGCTATTTATCTGGGGGCCATGAGTTAAGCCTCAGGAAATCAACTTTAAAGAATTGATTTCCGTGTTGATGATCTTCCCCAATAAAATGGTATTTCAAAGGACGAAACCAGAGATCATATCAGTAATGAACCAAAAGATATAAAATGAATTTTTCCATTTGTAAACCCTAATACAAATCTAATTTCGATTTGGAATGGAAGCGAAGGCATTGAGTAAAATAAAAAAATATTTGCAATGAATTTATGTAAAGAAAAACAAAAACCTTCACACCAAAGATATGGCGAAATAAAAGTCATTTATGAATGATAGAGAAAACAAAGAAAAACATATGCCAAAATGAGTTCATTACCTGAGAACATCCGAGCTCGCATAGGGGATAAAATTGAAAATCATGAGCCAAAGAAATGGTAGAATTTGGCATAGGGTTCGATATACTCCTGAGAGGAAGAATTGTTAAGAGTTCGGAAAATGTATGGTGAAGAATGAACTCTGTCTTCAATTTAACCTTTCGGTTTTAAACCCTTGAATGAAATAAAACCCTAACTCATATCTACCATACATATGGTAGGATCTAGGCGATGACGTGCTCAGCTAGGGTAAACAAAGAAGCTCTCGAGAAAATGTACAACTGAACTAATAACAGTACCATCAAACTTAATGACAATTAAAAATTATATCGGATGGAGTACCACATAAATCGATACGAATCGAAACTCTTAAAACCATGGCATAAAATCAAATCTCTTACATTTAAGATACAGTTGATACACCTTACAGAAGATAATTTTATTCATAAAATAATGTAAGTTGAAATTTGTGATGAAAAGAAGTCATAATCATATGTCAGATGCATCGAAAATTGTTATGGTTCCAGCATAACCAAACAAACTCTCATCGCAATCAAATTAAAATCCAACTACAATATTATACGTGAATCCTAATGTAAACACATGGAGAGTATAAGAATCTCTATTAAATTTATATCTTAATATAGCTATTGTTCGTAATGATGGATGAAATTCATAATGGACATGATATAATTATATCGAGGGCCTGTAAATTATATATATATTAAATTAATAGTACCCTATTAAAAATATGAGTAAGTTGAAAGTAGGCCATTAGCAAATATAAAAATGTGTAGGAGAAATATTTTTATAATCCTCACATACATGTATTCAATAATATATGAATACGAATGTTAGGAAAAAGGAATTAGAGCTTGAGGTATTATTATAGACAACAAAATTTAATGTTTGAGATATGTAAACGTTAAAAAAAGATAATTATGTGCCAAAGGAAAATTATAAAGAGAAAAATATATCCATATCCATATTTTATGAAAGGATGCAAAGTTGAGATTAATACAAAAAAGTATACATCTTATACATGACTAATAGAAAATAATAATAGAGATATAAGGATTTAAAAATGTATTGTAAGAAATAGTTGAGTATGAGATAGAATAGCTTATTAAACTCAGCAAGACCTGTCAAGAATACACTTCTGGGAAAAACAAAAAGAAAAAAATTGTGGTATAAAGGAGAGACATTACAAATGGTATCAGAGCCCAAGTTAGAAAGAAACTGGGTTGTTTTTGTGCTCACTGTATAAATTCATATTATTTTTTTTCGAAAAAAAAAATGTTACTAATGATCGTTTTGTTTTAGTGTAAAAAGGTACTGAACTGAAAATTCAATAGCTTAAGGAGATGAAATTTATGTTGATCTGGGTGGTGGAGATAACGTGCCAGATCCCAATGCTCCTTTGATGGCTATGTTTCATAGGATGCAACGGGAGATGGCTAAGATCAGAATGAAAAACGATAGGCTATCTTTAGCCAGTGAGGAGCAGGAAAAATTGATTAGAGAACTGACTTCACGGAACAGCCAAGAGGGTGAAGGTTCCGGAAGGAAGAGAAAGAGTAAGAAAAATCTCTTAGATGAATCTGAAGACATGAGTCTAGGCAAAAGAAGGAACTACAGGGTGAATTCCGGAAAATAAAACCTCCCTCCTTTGATGGAGAGAAGGAGGAAGATGCTGAGGCATGGTTGTTAAACATGATTAAATATTTTCAAGTTTATGAGTATGAAAGCAATCTGAAGGCCAGATTAGCTATTTATCAATTGCAAGGTAAGGCTACCTTGTGGTGGGAAGAGACAAAAATGGTGCACACAATTGATGAAAAGACGGTGACCTAGGAAGATTTTAAAATTAAGTTCAAGAATATATAATTAAATGAATGATATTATTATGAAAAAGCAAAGGAGTTTCATGAACACAAATTGGGACAGCTCACCATAGATGAGTTGGTCACTGAGTTCACAAATCTGCTAAGGTATGTACCATGCATACAAGAAGAGAAGGAAAAAGTGCAGATATTTTTAAATTGTTTTCGTGTTGCTTATAAGGAGAACATAGAGTTTGATAATCCAAAAACCATGGATGAAGTGGTAAGAAAGGCCAGATTATGTTAATGTTGTGTAACTAGCTCCAAAAATAGAAGAAAAGAGATATCAACGCCTTAGAAATAAGCCACTTCGAGGGGGCAACCTCCAATACATGACATAAATGAACAATTCTTGGATGATCCAATTTACAAAACCTCCTTTCTATATATAGGAGTCCATGGGGCCATAATGTAATCCGAGTGGGCCACAATGTAATCCTAGCTAACCTAAAAATAATAATTTAAGGGCACAATAATAATAAAATGGGGGTTACAAGGGTACAATAATAACAATAAGAGGGTTACACTGACAACAATAAGGGACTATACTAGTAATATAGGGACCTAACATGCTCCTCTCCTTCAAAAAATTGTTGTCCTCAACACTTGAGTAGCTCTGGGTGCTTCTGTATAAAATTATCATCCTCCCATGTAGAATCTTCAGTGGGTAAGTTCTTCCACTTTATGAGATACTCTGAAATTGATCGATTTCGTAGTTGTCGAGTTCTTGTTTCCGTTACCGCTTCAGGTTCCAATATGATTTTTCCTTCCTCATCAAGTTCTGTTTATATTGTTTGAACTGGAATATTTTCACCGATAACCTTGTTTAAGCATGAAACATGGACAATTGGATGTACTCGCGAAGAAGCAGGAAGCTCCAATTTGTATGCCATAGTACCAATATTTTGCAACACCTTGTAAGGACCATAGTACTTTTTCGATAATTTATTATCCTTCCTTGCTTGCTTGAGGGACATTTGTTTGTATGGTTGTAGTCGTAAAAATACCCAAACTCCTACATCAAAACTTCTCTCGCTACAATGTTGGTCTGCCTGTTGTTTCATTCGATTTTGTGCCAAATTCAGGTTATCCTTTAAGAGTTGGAGAACTTCTTGCTGATGCTCGATGTGATCTTCCACTGCTTGAACCTTCGAATTTTCCCTTAAATATGATGTGATGGATGGTGGATGATATCCATAAAGTGCCATAAATGGGGTCATTTTTGCTACAATATGGAAGGAAGTGTTATACCACCATTCAGCAAGAGGTAACCACTTGACCCATTGTGTTTGTTTATCAGATACAAAACAACGAAGATATCCTTCCAAAAATTTATTTACTATCTCATTTTGACCATCATATTGAGGATGATAAGATGAGCTATGAGCTAATTGAGTACCCAAACAAGAAAATAACTCCGTCCAAAAATTTCCAGTAAAAATGGGATCTCTGTCGCTCACAATAACCCTTGGGCTTCCATGTAGCTTTTGAATTCTGTCCATAAATGTAGTAGCAATCGTACTTGCTTTAAATGGATGAGATAATGCACAAAAGTGTGCATACTTGGTAAGTCTATCAACTACCACCATGATGACACTCTTTCCTTCGGACTTAGGTAAACCTGTGATAAAATCCATTGAAATCTCCTCCCAACGTTGACTTGTAATGGATAAAGGTTGTAGAAGTCCCGGGGTCTTAATTGTCTCCACTTTATTCTGCTGGCAAACCAAACATTCCGCCACAAACTTTTGAATATCAGATTTAAGGCCATCCCAAAAAAAATCTTTCTTCACCCCGTGGTAAGTTTTTAAAAATCCTGAGTGTCCTCCTAAAGGAGAAGTGTGCAATTCCAGAAGAATCTTTTGTTTTAGTTGGGAATTCTTACAAAGATATAAGCGATCTTTGTACCATAAGGAATCATTTTTCCAACTAAATGTATCAGATGTACTAGGATCTTGCTGCAACTTTTGAATGAGTGTACATACATCTTTGTCCTTCTTCCATTCATCTCTTGCTTCGGTTATCCAATCTGGTTGGATAATAGAAATGGCACAAAGAAATGCTTCCATATTTTCATTCTTTCTTGAGAGTGCATCTGCAACAACATCAAGCTTTCCCTTTTTGTAGATTATTTCAAAGTCATAACCCAACATCTTTGTGACCCATTTTTGCTGCTCTTCTGACGATAGTCTTTGTTCCAAAAAGTGTTTAAGACTATCATGATCAGTTTTTACCTTGAAGTGTCTTCCCATTAGGTAAGTTCGCCATTTCTTTAGTGCATGTAGTATTGCTAACATTTCCTTCTCATAAATAGGTTTCTCTAAATACTTTCCTTTGATTGGACGACTTTCAAAAGCAATGGGTCTTCCTTCCTGCATTAAAACTGCACCAATTCCATTTCCTGAGGCATCACATTCCACAATAAAGGTTTTTGTGAAGTCCGGCGTAGCTAAGACCGGTGCTAGGCACATTGCCTCTTTAAGATGTTCAAAGGCCTTAGTTGCTTCAGGAGTCCATGAAAATGCATCTTTCTTCAATAATGTTGTTATAGGTGTTGCTATTCTCCCATAATTCTTAACAAACTTGCGATAATACCCTGTTAACCTGAGAAATCCTCGCAACTTCTTTATGGTTGTGGGGACTTTCCATTCCTTAAAGGCTTTAATTTTGTTAGGGTCTACTTTAACACCCTCGTGAGATACAATATGACCCAGATATTCCACCTCTTGTACTCCAAAGAAACATTTGGATTTTTTTGCATCTAATTGTTTCTCCTGCAATAGTTTGAGCACCCTGTCAACATGTTCAACATGATCCTTCCAAGACCTGCTGTAGATTAGTATATCATCAAAAAATACTAGCACAAATTTTCTAAGGAAGGTTTGAAAATGGAATTCATCAACCCTTGAAATGTAGAAGGTGCATTGGTAAGGCCAAAAGGCATGACCAAAAATTCATAATGACCCTCATGAGTTCGAAATGTTGTTTTTGGAATATCTTTCGTCTTCATTCTAATTTGATGATATCCTGAACGAAGATCCAACTTGGTAAAATAAATTGCTCCATGTAATTCATCCAATAATTCATCAATCATAGGAATGGGAAATTTTTCTTTAATGGTGAGCTTATTGAGCTCCCTATAATCTGGACACGTTCGCCATGATCCATCCTTCTTGTGTACCAATACTACAGGAGTAGAGAAAGAACTTTGACTAGGTTGAATTATACCCGCCTCTAATATTTATGCAATCATACGTTCAATTTCGATATTTTGGAAGTAAGGATATCTATAAGGCCTGATGTTTGGAGAAACACTTCATGGAATCAAATTAATAGCATGATCATGATCACGAATAGGTGGAAGTCCTTTGGGAGTTTCAAACACCTTGGAATGATTGTCCAAGACTTTTTGGAGATCTGCAGAAATATATGATTTTGATGTCGGAACTTCTAGTGAGCATAATTGTGCAATTACGCCTCATTGTTATTTCTTTAGAATATTTTTCATGAGATTAGAGGTTATTATCCTTCCCGGCTTCCCTTCAATACCCCGTAATTCGACTTCCTTTCCTTTTGAAAAACATTTCAAGAAAAGTTCTTGAAAATTAAAAGCTACCATCCCCAAAGATTGTAACCATTGTACTCTTAGTACAACATCAGCACCTCCCATAGGAATGGAAAGCATTAGACTAGTCAATACATATTCCCCCATGGTTAGCTTGATATTATGGCATTTTCCAGAGCAATTTATAGTTCCTCCATTTGCAACCATCACTTGACATTCTGGTGGTGGGTATAGGAAACAATTTAATTCCTTGGCTAGGTTACAATGAATAAAATTATGGGTGCTACCTAAATCAATCAACACTATTACCTTTTTCCTCTTTATTTTTCCTTCTATCTTCAGAGTTTGAGGAGTGGTAATTCCTGCCAGTGCATTACACGATATAGTCGGATTCATTTCTTCCTCTTCTAGGGTTGGTTCCTGGTGTATATCCTCTTCTTGTTCATTTTCTTATTCCTCTTCACAATCTATGTAAAATAATTTATTCTCAGCACACTTATGACCTTTAGTGTATTTGCTATCACAACTGTAGCAAAGCCCCTTTGCTCTTTTTTCTTCCAATTGTTGTGGTGTCAACCTTGTAGGTTGTGGAAATCTAGGCGTAGCAACACTTCCTTCTTTATAGAATTGAGTGGTAGGCTTCCTTGTCGCCATAATTTTACATTGAACTTTTCTTGCCAACCTGAATGCCTTCTCCAATGAATCAGGTTCCAAAACGCGAACTTCATGTTGGATGTTATCCTTTAAAGTGCCTATGAAGAGATCAATCCCGTGTTCCTCTGGAATATCAGTTACCCTTATATTCAATTTTTGGAAGTCCTCAATGTGCTGCCCCACTAAACCCTTTTGTTTGAAATTTATCAATTGGCTAAAGAAGGTGTTGCTCTTTGTATCCTCATAATGTGCTATCATTTCTTCCGTAAAAATTTACCAAGTGACAATTTTTTTACAGGAGCAAAGCCATCGATACCATACAAATGTATTTTGTTCTAAATGTAAAGTTGCAATGCGTACCTTTTGTGTGTTTTGCACGTTATGGAGATCAAAATATTGCTCCATCTGTAGTATCCATGTTACAAGATCCTTTCCATCAAACTTCCTCATATCCATTTTTGGAATATGGTGGTTCTTCCTGCCAACATTAGAGTTTATGAAATCACGATTAACATTTATTTTGTTCTCATCATGAGGTTATTCTACTATCTTTTCACCATTAGGAAACATTTCTTGTATCAACTTGGTCAAACCTTCGCTGTCTGCTTTTAGATCATTATTCATGTTTTTCATGTTGTTTTCCATGGTGTCTTTCATGTCATCCATCTTAGCTTCCATGCCAGCTTCCATGCCATCCATCTTAGCTTCCACGCCTTTCTTCAAACCATCCATCTTCTCTTCCATGCCTTTCTTCAAAACTTCCATTTCATGTTTTGTTGCTCTTTGCGAGAGTGAAATTTGTTGCACTTTCTCTTGTAATTTTTATAGATCATGTTGCAATTCTTCATCTTCATGAGTCATAGTAGACCCTTCTGAAGGCTTAATGGGTGTTGAATTATTTTTATGGGGCATTTTTTAGAACCCAATACTGATATCTATTCTACAATATGCCCTGGGAATCAATTCAAATTGATTCTTCAAACAAGACTTATGCAATTCGGAAAAAAATACACACCTTTTTGTTGTTTTTGAGGAGCTCGATATTGAAATTGGATTATCTATGTGATTGCAGTACTTAAATATCTGAATTTTGGTACTGACATAGCCCTATGAATTATCTTTCGAATTCCATAGGTCTAACCTAATTTGGATTCTCCAAGACAAAGTTGTGTCCAATCTCCCACAATGACCTAATTATGGACTGATTCAGTAGAGTGACATTGTACGAATTTCCATGTGTCACTGTTTCATCCTTTGTCTCTGAAATTGATAGCCAAGAAAATAAATTTTGTGTACTTGTGACCACTTTTTACGACACTCAAATCCAATGCTCAGAGAGAGAGTTATTGAAGTTTTCCCACGATCACCTCTTTCAGATGAAATTCAAGAGCCTGAAAAAGCACTACCTTCCACAGATCATATATCCAAATATGTTGTGAATCAAGCTTTGAAATTTTTCGACGAATGTCCTTAGGATTTCTGCTTCACACAATATGAATTTTAGATTCTCAACTTTCGTAGCAAAAATGTTATAGCAAAAATTCCACGATGACCTGTTTAGGAGCCTGAAAAAAGACCTAACTTCCACAGATCATATCTCCGAAAATATTGCAAACCAAGCTCTGAAATTTTTAGAAAATATTCTTCAGGATTTTGGCTTCGTACCCTAAACATTTCAACTTTTGAAACTTCGTAGAAAAAAATTAATAGCAAAAATTCCATGATGACCTGTTTGGAGTAGCGAAACCCTAGAATCCAAAGCTCTGATACCAAATTTTGTGTAACTAGCTCCAAAAATAGAAGAAAAGAGATATCAACTCCTTAGAAATAAGACAATTCGAGGGGGCAACCTCCAATAAATTACATAAATGAACAATTCTTGGATGATCCAATTTACAAAACCTCCTTTCTATATATAGGAGTCCATGGGACCATAATGTAATCCTAGTGGGCCACAATGTAATCCTAGCCAACCTAACAATAATAATTTAAGGGAACAATAATAATAAAATGGGGGTTACAAGGGTACAATAATAGAAATAAGGGGGTTACACCAACAACAATAAGGGACTATACTAGTAATATAGGGACCTAACAGAGAAGGAGGAAGATGCTGAGGCATGGTTGTTAAAAATGATTAAATATTTTCAATTTTATGAGTGTGAAAGAAATCTAAAGGCCAGATTAGATATTTATCAATTGTACGGTAAGGCTACCTTGTGGTGGGAAGAGACAAAAATGGTGCACACAATTGATGAAAAGATGGTGACCTAGGAAGATTTTAAAATTAAGTTCCAGAATAGATAATTAAATGAATGATATTATGATGACAAAGCAAAGGAGTTTCATGAACTCAAATTGGGACAACTCACCATAGATGAGTTGGTCACTATGTTCACAAATCTGCTAAGGTATGTACCATACATACGAGAAGAGAAGGTAAAAGTGCATATATTTTTAAATTGTTTGCCTATTTCTTATAAGGAGAAAATAGAGTTTGATAATCCAAAAACCATGGATGAAGTGGTAAGAAAGGCCAGATTATGTTATCAACAGTTTCATGGTAAGATGGACCAAGGGAAAAAAATGTCAAATAAAGGTGAATTTAGTGGAAGGAAACATAAACTCGCTTACTTGAAAAAATTTGGTAAGAACCATCAAAGAAAGAAGTTTAGTAAACCAAATGATAACCAAATTGCTGAATCTCAAATTGGTTCTAAAGCTATGAATGAAAACAATAAGAAAGAGGGAACAGTGAGAATGAGAGAGCCATTAAAATGATGGGCTGTGGAGAACCACATATTTTGAGGGACTATCCCCACAGAAATATACAGATGGTTTTGAGGCCTAGGGAGGCTACTACGATGAATGATGTAGCTATTTCCTACTATCAGTGCAGCCTTGGAGAATAGACAAGCAGAACATCAAGCTACTATGGTTTAAATGGAAGGTAAGATTGATGATCAATCTATTACAATTTTAACTGATCTAGGTGCTTCTTTGAGTTACATTAGTCCCCAAATTGTAGAGAAATGCAAGCTAAAATCTAAAAAATTTAAACAGTCATGGTCGGTCCAGTTATTCACTGGTACCAAATGAAAATTAACTCATAAGTTACCACAAACAACAATTAAATTAAATTATTTTCATAAAGAAGTAAATTTAGATATTCTGCCCTTAGGTTCATATTATTTGCTGGTAGGAATGGACAGGTTAGAGAAAAGAAAGGCTATGATGAATTGTTGGGATAAAACTCTGCATTGCATAGATGAAGAAGGGAGACCCTTTATACTCAAAGGAAAGCCAAAACCAATCTCTGTAAGACAAATATCAGCTTTGCAGTTAAAAATAACAGCTAGGAAGGGATATTAAGTGTATGTTGTACATGTTGAAGAATTAGGACAGCAACCTGAAGAAAATCTGATAGACACTGTACCAGTGGTTAGAGATTTTAAGGAAGTATTTGCAGAGGAAATTCCTCATCTTCCCCCCAAAAGAGAAATTGATTTCACTATTGATTTAGTGCCAAATGCAACTCCTGTTTCTAAAGCCCCGTATAGACTGATTCCCCCTGAATTAATGGAGCTAAAGATGCAGTTACAAGAATTGTTGGATAAAGGTTATATAAGACTGAGTGTATCCCCTTGACGATCACCTGTGTTATTTGTGAAGAAGAAGGATGGCATCTTCAGAATGTGTATTGATTATCATCAAACTAATAAGTTGACTATCAAAAATAGATACCCTTTACCCAGAATTGATGACCTTTTATATCAAGTTAGGGGAGCTTCAATATTTTCCAAGATTGATTTGAGGACTGGTTATCAACAATTAAGAATTAAAGAGGAGGATATCAGTAAAACAGCCTTTCGAACTAGATATGGGCACTACAAATTTCTAGTCCTGCCTTTTGGTTTAACAAATGCTCCTGCCACATTTTTGTGCTTAATGAATAGTGTTATGAATAAATACTTAGACAAATTTGTACTAGTATTTATATATCACATTTTAGTCTATTCAAAAAGTGAGGAAGAGCATAAAGAACACTTAAGAATGGTATTACAAACCTTGAAGGAAAATCAGTTGTATGCCAAATTTAGTAAATGTGAGTTTTATAAACACAAAATCTAGTATTTGGGGCATATAATATCAGAAAAAGGATTGGTTGTTGATCCTAAAAAGATAAAAGCCATAAGAGAGTGGCTTGTACCTACTGATGTATCAGCAGTAAGGTCATTTATGGGGATTGCAGGATATCATCGAAGGTTTGTAGAAATATTTTCTACAATAGCACATCCCATAACGTCATTACAAAGGAAAGGGACAAATTTTGAGATGATTGAAAAGTGCCAAAATAGTTTTTAATTGTTAAAACTAAAACTAAATACAGCTCCAATTCTGAAGATTGCAGATCTAAATAAAGAGTTTGTGGTGTGCACGGATGCATGTGCAGAAGGTATAGGAGGAGTTTTATTACAAGAAAATTATGTTATTTCTTATGAATCTAGAAAACTTAAGAAACATGAACAGAATTACAGTGTTTATGACCTTGAGTTAGCAGCTGTAATTCATGCTCTCAAGATGTGGCGACACTACCTATTAGGAAAGAAGTTTACACTAATGACAGATCACATTAGCTTGAAATATTTTTTCACTCAACCAGATCTGAATGCTAGACAAGCTAGATGGCTATCTTTTCTGAGTGAATTTGATATTGAAATAGAACGTATTAAAGGAAAATAAAATAAAATTTTTGATGCACTTAGCAAAAGTGTAGTTCAACGCATAAGTAACATAGGAAGCAGTGCAGATTTTGACTTGGAAGGGATGGTAGAAAAAGTAATGAATCAAGATCTGCAATATGAACAACTGCAAACAAAAATGTTGAAAAAGGGAATAGAAGGGTACACTCAAAATCAAAAAGGATTAATCTGCTATAAAAACATATTTTATATCCCAAATGTGGATTCCTTGAGAAAAGACATCTTAGATGAATGTCATAGACAGCCATATTCAGGACATCCTGGATATGAGAAACTATTAAGAGCTTTCAAAAAGAAATTGTTTTGTCCAGGAATGAAAAAGGATGTAGAAAACTATTTAGCTAGGTGTATGGAATGTCAACTAGTTAAAGTTGAACATCAACACCCAGCTGGTCTTTTAAAACCTTTTCCAATTGTAGAATGGAAATAGGATATTGTCTCACTATATTTTATTACTGGCCTACCTAAAACAAAATATCAACATGATTCGGTGATGTTAGTTGTAGACACTTTGACAAAGTTTGCTCATTTTATACCTATAAAGTCCACTTTTGGGGCAGCCCAAGTAGCAAATGTGTTCATGAAAGAAATAGTAAGGCTACATGGAGTTCTAAAGATGATAATTTCAGATAGAGATGCTAATTTTGCTGCTGCATTTTGGAAGAGATTTTTTGGAGGGATGGGTACTAAGTTAAACTTTAGTATTGCTTATCACCCTAAAACAAATGGTCAAACAGAGAGGACAAATCATATTTTGGAGGATATGTTAAGAATGTATGTAATGGATAGGCCAACAAAATGGGAAGATTATTTACACCTAGCAGAATTTTCCTATAACAACGGCTATCAAGCATCCATAAAAATGAGCCCATTTGAGGTGCTCTATAGAATAAAGTGTCATACTCCTTTAAGCTGGATTCAACCTGAAGACAAGCTAATTCTAGGGCTAGATGCATTGCAAGAAATGGACAGAGTTGTGAAACAAATTCAGAAAAATATTAAAACAGCTCAAGATAGACAGAAAAGTTATGTAGATCAGAAAAGAACTCATAGATAATTTAAAGTGGATGATCATTTTTACCTACGAATTAAACCCAAGAAGAGTACACTACATACTGGTAGTTGTGCAAAATTGGCTCCTAGATATTGTGGACCTTTTGAAGTCTTAGAAAGGGTTGGACCAGTAGCTTATAAACTGGAATCACCCCTACATATTAAAGTTCATGATGTGTTTCATTTCTCTTTATTGAAAAAATATGTTCATGATTCTTCTCACATTATTTATTGGAATGTGATGTAGGTGGAACCAGAAGGGGAGTTCCTTCTAGAACCGCTTCAAATATTGGAGCGGGAAGAAATTAAATTGCGAAATCGAACAGTAGCCAGAGTAAAAGTGCAGTGGAAGAACTTTACTACTGAAGAAGCTATGTGGGAAAGAGAAGCTAAAATGATGGAAAAATATCCATTTTTGTTTTCAAAATGAACATTAGTAGGTAGATGTTAACACCGAGGACGATGTTTGTTTTTCAGAGGGGGAATGTGTAACACCGTTAGTTTCTATGCTTTTTCTAGTTAGACATGGAACATAAGTCCAAAGGGGAGTGGACCCCAATGGATAATTATTGTGTGGATTTATTTGATTTTAATTATTAATGACAAATAAATAAAATGATTTTGTGCATTATGACCAAATGAGAAATTGAGATCACATGCCTAATCCGTGAGTTATGGAAAAAAATTCAGTCTTTCCCCAAAACCTTTCAAAAATCCTTTAAAGCAATTATTTCTAATTTAGATTTTTGAGGAAAAATCTAAAAAAGTACCCCAATGATGAGGAAAGTAGCTGGGAAGAGGTAAAAAGCTGGAAAAGCAGAAAATAGGTTTAAAGTTCCTAAATAAGGGATGCCTAGGCAAACAGGAATAAAAGCATCCTGAAATTCTGGAGGCAGAATTAGAAATAGGATTTGGGGAGAGCATAGCTTAAATAAGCTACTTCAAAATAGATTGAGTTTGGTCTATTCTAGGAGAGCATCTCAGCTCGGGGGTGAATTCTGGAGATAGACGAATTCCAAGGTTGGGTGGACTGGTCATAGAAATAAGTGGTATGCACAGATAATCTAAAGTTTTCTGTTGTAATGTTGATTCAGAAAATTTACCTTGTATTGATATTGCAAGTACTTTATGTTTTCATAATGTGGATTTTACATTCCATACATTTAACAAAATATTTTAGAAGAAATAATCTTCCAAATACTGTAGTCTAGTAGGAATAGAGATTGGGAAGTATTTATCAGAATCTCTAAACTCTTAGGAGTTTAAATCTAAAGATACATAGTACTCCCAATTATCATGTATAACTTGAAACTTAAATATTCCTTCATAATAATTGATATATAATAATTGAATTCTAACAAGACTTTATAAATTCTGTCGTAAGTGAGTTAAACTAAGATAATCCAAAATTATAACAAGTTAACTAAAGTTAACAATAATATAAACTATTGTATATTCTGCCTAAGACAGAGAAAGATATGCCTCTCTGTATGGATTAAAATAAATTGAGGGAAGCTGAAATATTTAATCTGTATAAAAAAAATTTGTAGAAATTACATATGTGCAAAAGTACATGAAATTCTTAACAAATTTTAATAAAAGGAATATATTGTATTCCATCAACAATAATATTACTACAACTATAGGAAGCAAGGATATACTATATCATAAAATGGGAATAGATCAACTGAAATAAATAAACAACTATATAGTATAGAGCTTATTGTTTAAACTAAAACCCATTTATGAAATTAATTCTGGTTACAATTGACAAAATTATAATATCTAGTGCAGAGAAATAGAAGTGAAATATTTTAATTAAATTAACTTCTGTTATATAAAGGGACAAGAATTTTTGAATAATTAAAATAAAATACATTGGATTGTCCTTCTATAAAAATAAATTGAATTTAATATTCAGCTGAAGGTATTCATAAATATATATCAAGTGTATATTAGAAAAATAATTATTCAGAACAATTACAACATTAAAAGAAAAAAAAAGTTTTGAATCTTCATATATATATATATATACTCTAATAAGCTTGCTAGAGAAATATTTCATCGATACGGAGATAAGAAATTGTAGAAATAAATTACTGGACAAATATCAGTAATTAAATTCAGTTATGAGATGATGTTATACAAATATCCCATATTTTTGTCTATATAAATTACAAAATAAACAGTATAAATATTCCTAGAGAAATTAGCTGGGGCTATTGTTATTATTCATAATAATATGAATACAGAAAATATTAAACTAATACTTTCGAAAATATTTTCCCCAATATGAATTGAGAGGCCGACCTATGGAAAATGAGAAGAGTAGCATTATCATTCGGTACATGTAAGAAGTATACATGTGTTTCTCTTCTCAGAATGAAAACCATTGAAGGGAGAAACTTACCTGCAAGTATACGAAGGGAAATAAGTATTCATGCATAGATATAAACAAGTATATAAATCAAAATTAACAAAATTTAAAATTGAATATCGATTGAAAGGAACGGAATGGGTATAAACGTACCCCATTGCCAACGGTGGAAGAGTAGAAGTTCTCTAGTAGAAGAAAAAAAAATTAGTATATAAAACTTGTAATTGACAAGGGAAGTAATACTATGATAAATATTATAAAATTCAAATTTAATTACCTGAGAAATGAGTTGCAGAAGCCAAATGTAAGTACAGCTCGACAGACTAGTAGCTATTTATCACGGCGCCATGAGCTAAGGCTCAGGAAATCGGCTTTAAAGAATCGATTTCCGTGGCGATGATCCTCCCCAATAAAATGGCATTTCAATGGACGAAACTAGAGATCATATGAGTAATGAACCGAAAGATATAAAATCAATTTTTCCATTTGTAAACCCTAATACAAATCTAATTTTGATTTGGAATGGAAACAAAGGCATTGAGTAAAATACAAAAATATCTGCAACGATTTATGTAAAGAAAAAAAAAAACCTTCGCACCAGAGATATGGTGAAATAAAATTCATTTATGACTGATAGAGAAAACAAAGAACAACATATGCCAAAACGAGTTCATTACCTGAGAACATCCGAGCTCGCATAGGGGATAAAATCGAAAAGCATGAGCCAATGAAATGGTAGAATTTTGCATAGGGTTCGATATACTCCTGAGAGGAAGAATTTTTAAGAGTTCGGAAAATTTATGGCGAAGAATGAACTCTGTCTTCAATTTAACCTCTCGGTTTTAAACCCTTGAATGAAATAAAACCCTAACTCATATCTACCATACAGATGGCAGGATCTGAGCGATGACGTGCTCAGCTAGGGGAAACAAATGAAGCTCTCGAGAAAATGTACAACTGAAGTGATAACAGTACCATCAAACTTAACGACAATTAAAATTTATATCGTATGGAGTACCACATAAATCGATACGAATCAAAACTCTTAAACCCATTGCGCAAAATGAAATCTCTTACCATTAAGATACAACTTTCACACCTTATGGAAACGAATTTTATTCATAAAGTAATGTAAGTTGAAATTCATGATGAAAAGAAGTCACAATCATATGTCAGATGCATCAAAAATGGTTATGGTTCCAGCGTAACCAAACAAACTCTCGTCACAATCAAATTAAAATCCAACTCCAATATAACATGTGAATCCTAATGTAAACACATGGAGAGTATAAGAATTGTTATTAAACTTATATCTTAATATAACTATTGTTTGTAATGATGGACGAAATTCATAATGGACATGATATAATTATATCGAGGGCCTGTAAAGTATATATATATTAAATTAATAATACCCTATTAAAAATATGAGTAAGTCGAAAGGAGGCCATTAGCAAATATAAAATTGTGTAGGAGAAATATTTTTATAATCCTCACATACATGTGTTCAATAATATATGAATATGAATGTTAGGAACAAGGAATTAGAGCTTGAGGTATTATTATAGACAATAAAATTTGATGGTTGAGATATATAAATTTTATAAAAACATAATTATGTGCCAAAGGAAAATTATAAAGAGAAAAATATATCCATCTCCATATTTTATGAAAGGATGCAAAGTTGAGATTAATACACAAAAGTATACATCTTATACATGACTAATAGAAAATAATAATAGAGATATAAGGATGTAAAAATGTATTGTAATAAATAGTTGAGTATGAGATATAATAGCTTATTAAACTCAGCAAGGCCTCTCAAGAACACACTTCTGGGAAAAAAATTTAAAAAACTAAAAAAATTGTGGTATAAAAGAGAGACATTATAAATTATTTCATAGAGGAAATAAAAATGGAAAGGTATATATGCGTAAAGAATTAAATGTAACCCTCAAGGAATATATTAAACTTACCTGTGTCAGTCGAATATGTGTTACCTCAGAGGCACCGTGGAAGGGGATGGCTAGGAATGGAGTGATGCATTCAATGAAAGGGCCACTCTACGGTTCTACAACAACACAAATAAAATTCATATTAATCCCGTAGGGTATTTGATAAAACAAATCACAACTTATTCAGTGAAAACGCATTCTATGAATTTGATGGGATAAGTTAAAAAGAGATTATCTCCTTACATGGAGAATTAGAGATAACAATGACGGAAAAACTACAGGAGGAAATGGTAATCGAAATACACCTCAAGGAAATAATATCGAGCCGAAATCCTCAGGTGAAAGTGGCCAAATGGAAACTAAATGGTGAAAAATGAATGGTCATTAAAACCTAAGGAGAAGGATGAATAGAGAAGGTACAATATCATCACTACCATCACCGTGGCATGAGATCCGAGTTAAATCTGAGAGTAAACATAACTATGTCCATGTAACTAATTTAATATGGCATACAAACCATTAAAATATGATAACTTCGAACTGAGAAACGTTCAAGGGAACTGTCATGAATTTAATGGAAATGATATGAAGCAATCCAATATTGATAGTTGAATATAGTTATAAAATTTTGGGATATTAATTCTATATTGTAATTCCATTACATCATACATCAAAAATCCAAACTTGTAAGATGATTATAGATCAATAATTATGCATGGCTAAAAGCAAAAGGTAACGTGTTATGTATAATATTCGAATATTATGGTCATGGGAAGAGGTCAAACAATAAATTTGAAGATTATACCAAGGATAATGTTGTGGGTTAAATTATTAATATGTTGGTTATGAAATAGAAACGATACCATTAAATCGTTATATTGACATTTTTAATCATAAATTCGTTTGCTAGGTATTAGCAATGAAACCCCTAATGGGTAGTCCATATATGGATACCGAAAATCATTATAACAATACTCGAATATTAGTTAAGACTTTTGAGAGAGCTTTTATAAGCATAGGATAGGAGTACTGGTATCGAATATAATTTGAATTGAGACCTTGTGTAATAAGTAGGAAGTTATAATGTGGTTAGATAACTTTAATGTTAATTATTAAAGTTATAATGTTAAGAAAAATGCTATCCAAGGCATAGTATTAACAAGGAATAAAATAATAGTAAAATAAAAGACTATTATAAATGAAGTCATGTAACTTGACGAAATGTAAGAAAGGACAAGGAAGGTTAAAGTAGTAATTATGGAAACATGATGTGGTGGTATGAACATCATTGTAAACATCGTTCAGAAAATAATTATGTCGTTACAACAAATTTTGATGATAGAAAATAAAAATGTTGTAAGAGATGATAATGCGACCAAATGAGATAAAGTAAATCATGACGAAAGTACATAAAAGTTATAAATAGAAAAAAATATATGTTTTTTTATAGTTAGAATTGTTATAAATGATAGCAGATCCCATGTTGAAAACATTGGGACTAAGTGTCCCCACACAAAAAAATAAAAGCCCAAAATTATGCGGTTGTAAATTATTTTAAAATTTTCAAAATATGATGCACTAATTTATTTCTGTGTACAGTGATTAAGTGAAAAAAAGTACAACTATTATTATGAGTGACAGAGGAGGGCTATACGTGGATCTTGGGGGTGAGGTAAATCCACTAGATCAAAATTCTCAATTCCTGTACATGATCATAGATATGCAACGAGAATTGGTTCAATTGAGGAAAAGAAATTAACAATTGTTGCAAGCCAGCGAAGGGAAAGAGAGGTTGATAAAAGAATTAAGCTCAAGGTCTAGTCATGAAAGTGAAGACCCTGGGAAAAAGAGGAAAGAAACTGAAACCAACTCAGAAGGATCTGAGGGTGGTTAAGCATCTGGACAACAGTCCAGAAAGAAAAAGGAATTGCAAGGAGAATTTCGAAAAATCAAACATCCCACTTCTGATGGTGAAAAGGATTAGGATGCAAAATCTTGGCTTCTGAACATGGTTAAATACTTTCCATTTTATGAATATGGAAGTAACCTAAAAGCCAAATTGGCCATTTATGAACTACAGGGTAAGGCCACCCTTTGGCGGGAAGAAACCAAAATGGTACATGTGCTGGATGAAAACATTGTTACCGTAGAAGAATTTAAAAAACAATTCAAGTCTAGATATGTGAATGAGATATATTATGATGATAAAGCCAAATAATTCCATGAGCTAAGATTGGGATAGCCCACAATTGATAATTTTGTTACCAAATTCACTAACTTGCTTCGCTATGTGCCATATATCAGAGACGAAAAGGCTAAAGTACAACGATTTTTAAATTTCCTACCTACCATCTATAAATAGAGAATATAATTTTACAATCCAAAGACAATGGATGAAACTATTCGTAAATCATGACTGTGTTATCAATGGTTCAAAGGAAGAAATAATCAACTAAAATTTTGGCAAAACAAAGAGAAAGGGAAGGGGGACTCTAATGTCAAAAGAGTAAAACCAACATACTTGAAATTTTTTGGCAAAAACCATGGAAGGAAGAAATATAATAAAAATGAAGAAAACCAACCAGCAAAATCAAAGAATGGCTCTAAGCAGATGGATGCAAACAAAAAAAGGGAAGGTGTTGTAAATATCAAAGAACCACTAAACTGTTGGGGATGTGGAGAACCTTTCTTGTTACGTGATTGTCCTCATAGAATAGTTCAGAACATTCAAGTGTTCCGAGAGGAAACTACTGTAAACATAATTTCTCGAAACATTTCTAGGATTAGTGCCACACTTGAAGATCGCCAGGCTGAGCAACAATCCGCCATGATAGAAATCGAATGTATGATTATTGAACAACTTGTCTCTGTTCTGATATATTTGGGATAAAATTTAAGCTTTCTAAGTCCACATATGGTGGAAAAGTGAAAGTTAAAGTCAGAAAAATTTAAGCAAGATGGGTAGTGCGGTTAGCTACAGGAACAAAAAGAAAATTTACCCATAAACTTGCAAAAGCTGTTGTAAATTTAAATGGGTATGAAACTGAAATGTATCTAAACATTTTCCCTCAAGGATCATATGATTTTTTAGAAGGAAGGGATTGGTTAGAGAAGAAGAAAGAAATAGTTAATTTTTTAGATAAAACAGTTCAATCTATAGATGTTGAGGGTAGAACTATGATAGTGAAGCAAAACCAAGACCTATATCAGTCAAGCAATGTTTTGCACTACAACTAAAAAGGACAACAAGAAAGAGTTGTCAAGTGTATGTTGTACAAGTGGAGGGATTGGGACAAGAAACTGAAAAAGAGGCTGTAGAGAAATTACTAGTAATCAGAGAGTTCAGAGATGTATTTCCAGAGGAAATCCCCCTCCCCCCCCCAGCCTAAAAGAGAAATTAATTTCTCCATTGAATTAGTACCAGGAGCTACACCCGTCTTTAAAGCACCGTATAGAATGACTACTCCTGAATTGTTAGAGCTAAAACTCCAATTGCAAGAGTTATTAGACATAGGATATATAATGCCAAGTGTGTCTCCTTGGGGAGCACTAGTATTGTTTGTTAAAAATAAGGATTGCACATTTAGAATGTGCATAGATTACAGCTAGTTGAATAAATGGACTATAAAGAATAGATATCCTCTGCCAAGAATAGATGACTTATTTAATCATGTGAGAGAAGACACTATCTTCTCAAAGATTTATTTAAGAACAAGATATCATCAACTCATAATTAAAGATGAGGAAATCAATAAAACAACATTTAAGGACTAGGTATGGACACTATGAATTTGTATTCCTACCCTTTCGACTTACTAATTCACCTACTACATTCATGGGTTTAATGAATAGTGTATTGCACAAGTATCTAGAAAAGTTTTTATTAGTGTTCATTGATGACATTTTTTTATATTCCAAAAACGAAGAAGAACACAGAGAACATCTTAGAATCATCCTACAAACACATAGAGAACATAAGTTATATGCAAAAATCAGCAAGTGTGAATATTACAAGGATAAAATTCAATATTTGGGCCATGTGATTTCAAAATATGTTTTAGCAATATACCCAAAGAAAATACAAGCCATAATGGATTTGCCTGTACCTACCGATGTTCTAGACATAAGATATTTTATAGGTATTGTTGGACAATATCTTAGATTTGTGGAAGAATTTTCAGTCTTGGCCTATCCTATTACTTCCGTACAGAAAAATGGAGTGAAGTTTGAATGGACAACAAAGTGTCAAAATAGTTTTGAACAATTAAAACTTAAACTAACAACTTCCCCCATATTGAATATTGATGACACAAATAAATAATTTGTATAATGTATAGATCCATGTGTAGAAGGGTTAGATGAGTGTTGTTGCAAAATAATTCAGCCATAGCATATGAGTCAAGAAAATTGAAAAAAAATGAACATAATTATACTATATATGACTTAGAATTAGTTGTTTTGATACATGAATTGAAGATGTGGAGACATTATATGTTGGGAAAGAAGTTCATATTAATGAAAAATCACATAAGTCTAAAATATTTTTTTAATCAACTTGATTTAAATGCTAGACAAGCTAGATGGATATCTTTCCCTAGTGAGATCGATATGGATATCAGACACATTAAAGGAATGGAAAATAATATTGAAAATTCTTTGAGTAGGAATGCTCATCAAATTTTTACCAATTCTGTAAGTAGTGTGAAATTTGAAATAGAAGAACTGATAGAGGAAGTGATGATGCAAGATCAAAACTATGTGAAATTGCAAGAGAAATTACAAAAAAAATAAATAGTGGGATATACTAGAAATCATAAAGGAATGATTTATTACAAACAAATATTGTATATTCTAAATGTGACATCATTAAAAAAATAAATTTTAAATGAGTATAATAAAATATCTTATGCAGGTCATCTTAGTTATCAAAAATTGATTTCAGCATTAAGGAAGAACATTTTTTGGCCAGGTATGAAAATAAATGTTTTTGATTATCTAGCTAGGTGTTTAGAATGTCAACAAGTGAAAGTGGAACATCAACATCTAGTAGGATTAATGAACCATTTACCCATTACAGAGTGCAAATAAGAAGTGGTTTCCATAGATTTCATTACCATATTTCCTAGAACTAAGTATCGAAATGACTCTATAATGGTGGTTGTAGACACATTGACTAAGGTTGCACACTTTTTAGCAATGCAATCTACTTTTGGCACAACTCAAGTAGCTAATGTATTCATGAAATAAATTTTGAAGTTACATGGCATTTCAAAAATGATTTTATCTAACACAAACGAAAAATTTACTTCAGGTTTTTGGAAAACTTTGTTTGGAGTAATGGATACCAAATTGAAATTTAGTATTGCATACAATCCTGAAATAGATGTGAAAAGTGAAAGAACCCACCAAATTTTAGAAGACAAGCTATGCATGTATGTTATGGACTAACCTACAATATGGGAATATTTTTTTCATTTAGCATAATTTTCATATAATAATAGTTATCAAACTTCAAGTAAGATGAGTCCTTTGGAAGCATTGTATGGCAGAAAGTTCCACATGCCAATTAGCTGGAGTCGACGAAAAGATAAATTAGTTCTTGGACTTGATGCATTTTTTATCTTAAATTACTTTCTAGTTAATGGTGTGCTAGTTTCATTTCAGATATAAACATTTCTTTGCATTGTTTTACTCATCCTTCATGAGTTTGTTTAAGAGAATGTGATTGGTAAATGGTGTACTTAGAGAAATTATGAGTTTGTCATAAGCTTAAAAATAATGATTTTAAATGACAAAACATAAGCAATAATAAACACAGCAAGCACAAATAACATATCTTAACACAGAGAAATTTGATAAAGGATTTCATCCCTCCTGGGCTACATCTCCTTGGTCTTGCTTCATAGTGTGACCTTTATATTAGCTTCAAGTGTGCTTAGATTATTTTTAAAAACATAAAAACCTATTGGAACCTATTCCAATGAGCTTATAACATCATAATCTTCCAAAAATGACTATTTGTTTGATGTATTTGGACTCTGGATGCTTTGGAAATGACCCCAACACCTGTTGGCCCTAGCCTTCAAAAATATTCAAATGTACTAAAACACCTATAGATAACATTTTCTACCTCTGAAACTTGGTATGTTAAGTTCATAGCATGAAAATTAGCTATGAATGACTTTTAATCAGCTCGGTTTGGTCAAAAATTGAGTGAGTTATGACCAAAATTGGTTTTGCCCCAATTTCTCCTCGAAAACTCGAGAATCTGGTAGTTAGATTTCTAGATTTAGCGATACCACCAAGATTGATGTGCCTTGAAATTTTCAGCCAACATAAATGCTGAGGTTAATTAGTGCTTGATAATTATTACCATGGATAAACCCGTATTAAATATTAAATGTGGTTTATGTGTTAATGACGGTTTAACATCATAAAACCACACTTAAATATTAATTAAGCACGATTTGAAATTCTGTCAAATTATTTTTGGAACCTGGTCATGTGCTTTCGGTCACATAGGGAGGGGGATGGGCCCCTCCAGTCCCCAAATGGTCAACTATGTAGCTTTAAATAAGTGTGGAAGATGATATGGGTAGGAAATACTTGGAGCAAGGATGGTAACGAGTACAGTTTCTAGGTGGAAGGTCAAGCGTTCGAGCCCCAATTCCACCATATAGTTTTGCGCAAAGTTATAAGACCCTTCTACCATATATGTCAACGTTGCGAAGTTTAACTCACTCGAGATTTGTACAGTGGCTATCAAAACATAGTCACATTCCGCCGAGTGGGATTTCAACCTTACGATATAAAAATATATATTGAAATATATATATGTGTGTGTGTGTGTGTGTGTGTGTGTGTGTGTGTAAGATATATATATTTAATATGCCAATTTTAATCCAATGTCAACATTACCATAAAAGTAATTCAACCCCCATAGGTTAGGAGGTGGCCCACCAGAGAGGACATGTCGCGCCCTTTGGTTGGGTTTCATTCCAACCCTAAAACAACTTGAAATTCCAACTTAGAAAGAATTGAAGGTCATTGGGTAATTTTTCTCTTCACTTAACCCATATGGCGAATCTGAAGATGACACTTGTCACAGTGTCATGGGCTACAATTTGGAGAATATTCTTGCCTTTGCTAATTGTACCTACCACATCAGCACTGTACCTATTTTGCTCATTTTTTTTCTTGTTTTGGAAAACAAACAATAGACGATAACTCAGCCATACGAACTCGGATTTTGATGAAATGAGTTGCACCAGAATCCTGGTGATGAAATCTATCCGTTCATTCAGGTTTGAAGAAATTTAGAGAACTTTCAAGGTTTAGCTAAAACTTGAGCTTTAGATCATTCCTTCCCACTAGAAGCCTTTTGGACCCCAAAAGATATTATAAATGGTTCAGCAAGTGAGGGTACAACACCCTCAATTTTCCAATCTCCAACCACTTTTCCTTTGAAGGATTTTGACCTTTGAGTCCAACTCTAAGGTATGAGATCCCCTCTTCTTGGAGTTCTAATTCTTCTGTCAAGTATGAGATCTTGCTGAAGTTCATCAAGAAATTATGGCAATAAATCATCTATTGATGATAGTTGAACATGATCTCATTGATCATCAATGAAAGCAGGCTCATACAATCTCAAATTATCAACATTAACGACAAAATAAATTTTCATATACGGAGGAAAATCTTGCTTGAATGCATTTGTACCAATATTTTCTATAATTTTAAATGTACCATAATGGATTGGTTTGAGATTTTTAACTTCCCCTTGCAATATTTCTTTCCTTATGTACAACCAAAATTCATCTCTAACTTGGAATTTGTGATCAACGTGATGTTTGTCATGTTTTTCCTTGTAGCTACTTTGACTCTTCTCAATTTTCTCTTGAAGTGTGTGATGTACCAACTGAATTTTCTCAATGAAATTTCTTGATTTATCTTTCTCACTATGTCCAGCTATAACAACATCTTTCTCAAAGATAAATTCCAATGGCGATCTTGGCAAGTAACCAAAACATGCCTCAAATAGATATTTATTTATGGAATAATGTTTTTCCTGGTTGTATGCATGTTGTATGTAGTGTAATTGTTCATCCCACAACTTGAGATGCTTTCTAAAATAACCTCTTAGAAGATGAATAATTATCCTATTTACCACCTATGTTTGACCATATTTTTGTGGATGGAATGTTGTACTCTTCTTCAACTTTGGATCCATCATGTCCCGTAATTTTGACCAAAAATTCCCAACAAATCAAGAATATTGATCACTTACAATAGAAGTAGGAAGACAAAAGTGGATTCATACATTTTGAAAGAAAATATTAGCGGTTTTTTCAACTGTAATAGTTTTCTCACATGCCATTAAAATGGACATTTTTCTAAATCTTTCTACCACAACATACAAATAATCATGACCTTTCCTCGACATAGGCAGGCCTCCTACAAAATCCATTGATATGCTCTCCCAAGGATGAGAAGGAACTCAAAATGGTGTGTATAAACCAAGCTTTGTATTACTAGGATTACTTGTTGCACATAAACAACATCCTCTAATAAAATGAGAAACACTTTCTTTCATGCGTGGCCAATAACAATATCTTTGCAGATGTGCTATTGTCTTTCTTACACCGAAATTTCCTGCAATCAATGATGTGTGTGCCTCCCTAATAATATTGTTTCTTTCTCCCTTTGCTATACATAACTTTCCCAAGAGTTACAACAAACTGTTATGCATTTAATAATCTAACTCTGCACTTTGGTTTCCCTTACTAAAATTGTCATACACATCTTGAAAATCACTATCATTCAGATATTGTTCAATGTAACTTTCATGCATAATAGAATTGTGCTTGAGAATAATAGCGGAATTTACAATAGGCCTAGAGAGCATATCAACTACCTTATTGTAGGTTCCTTTCTTGTACCTCATAACTAAGTGAATTTTTTGTAGAAAACCCATCCACCTAAAATATCTTGATTGTTGATTTGGACTGTGATTGTAAATAATGCAATGGTTGATGGTAGGTATGGATAATGGTCTATTTTCCCATCAATTAATGATTCCATTTCTTCACACTTTGTACCAATGCATATAATTATTTATAATATGTAGGATATTTAGTCATAGCTCCATTAAATTTTTTATAATGAAATGAGATAGGCTTACCATGTTGCATGAGTAGTGCTCCAATAGCCTAATCAATTTCATCTATTTGGATCTCAAATGGTTGTCTTAGATATGGAATTGCTAGTACCGATGCCAAACTTATCTTTTGTTTTAAAGCATCAAATGATTTCTGCTGCAAATCTCCCCAATCGAAGACTTTCCTTATGCTTGTCAATCCATGTAACAATGATGCAATGGAAGAAAAAGTAGCAATAAATTTTCTCCAATATTGTGCTCCCCTAAAAAGCTTTTTACCTCGTTAACTGTATTGGGCTTGGGCCAATTCAAAATGATGTCAAATTTGGAAGGATAAATCTTCAATTCACCTCCTCCAACTATGTGTCCCAAATATACCAATGAATTCTTAACAAAATCACACTTTGACATCTTAAGAAACAATTGCTCTTTTCTCAAAACATCAAGTACCTTGTTCACATGCATGACATATTCTTCCCTTGATTTTCTGAATATGACAATGTCATATAAGTAGACAATGACAAAATCATATATAAATGGCATAATTACATCATTCATCACTCTCATAAAATTAGCTAGTGCATTTGTTAAGCCAAATGGCACAACTAACCACTCATAAAATCCTCATCTAGTATTGAAAGAAATGATCGAAATGTCCTCTTCAGCTACCCTAACTTGATGATAACCACTTCTCAAATCTAACTTAGTGAAATACATTGCATGTTTTAATTGATCAAGAAAATCATCAATGCATGAAATTGGGTAGTGATTCTTTACCGTGATTTTTTTCAGTGCATGGAAATCGATACAAATGTGCCAAGTCTCATCCTTCTTTGGAACCAAAACTATTGGAGAACCACATGGCGAAATAGATGGGAGTATGATACCTTTGTTCAACAACTCTTGGATTTTCTTCTTGATTTCCAAAATTTCCATGATTGACATGCAATACATACCAATATTAAGAAGTGGAACATCCTACTGTAGCTAAATCTCAAGCTGAATTCCCCTCTTAGGTGGCAACCCCTTTGGTTCTTGAAACATCTCGCCATGCTGACTTACCATATAAAAAAATAAGATTTCAATTTTTCATCACATCCTTCAAAATATTCATGGTTAGCATCTTCCTTTTTCTTGATTGTAAGAAGCACAAATTTTTTACTTTCGTTTACAAGCCTCTTCATTTTCACTAGATTAACTAAAGGGATTTTAAGTTTCTTGTGATGAGCTCTCACAATATATTCCACTCAAGCTTTGATCAAATGATATTTTTTCTCATGACGATAGAATATCGCTTTCCTGTCATACAAATATGGACTACCCAAGCTAATCCATTAAATATAAAGTGGTACAACATCTAACTCAACTTCATCAACAAAGGTTGCAGTAATAGAAAATATGAAAATACATTTCCTTGTCACCTGTAAATGTGCATTGTTAACTATCTGACTCAGAGGGTATGGATTATGATGAGGTATAGTTTCAAGGTTCATTTTTTTAACTAAGTCTTCTAAAATCAAGTTTTCTTGTGACCTTGCTTCAAATAAAGCATCAATATTTGTATGATTAGAAATTATTGTAACATGGAATAATTATATCCTTGTATCCTCATTTGAAGTGTTATTGTGACTATTTGAGGTACTACAACTTGCAATTGCTTCCTTTCCCTTATTAACCATGTCAACTAACTTAGTTTCATCTCTTGAATCGGATCCAAGATATTTTTGTGTGGTGGAAGTCATCTTTTGTTTCCATTTGTTATTTGATTTCTTTTGTCTTAGTTCAGGATGTAGTTTCCAACAGTGAGCTTCATCATGCCCCTCTTTGGAACACTATTTTCATCTTATTTTCTCCCCTTCTTGCTTCACACTTGCATCTTTATTTCCCTTCCATTTTCCTCCTTTCTCTTTTCCCTTACCCTTGAATGGCTTCTTCTTACTACCCTCTTCAGAAATGTTTTTACCCCTTGCTTCAAGATTCGTGGCTTGCACACATACTTCATCTAACATGAGAATAGTGTGTTTTAAGTAGGAATGTATACCTCCTATATACTTCAAGGGTGTGTCTTGTGAGTTTAAGTCTACTCCAAGTAATAAAGCCCTTTTCCTAAACTCTTGTGTATACACTTGGAAACTTTGACCTTCTAGCTGTCTAAAGTTTTGCCAACTCATTATTTCTTTCTGCATATAGGCTAATGGATAGAATTTCCTTTTAATGGAAGAAAAAAGGTACAACCCAAGTAATGGAAATCTTACAATGGATGAGCATTTCCTCTTGTGTCTTTGCCTCCCACCAAACTAATGCTTCTCCTTGTAGACATAATGAAGCCAATTGTATTTAATATCATCTTCTTGCATATTTTGAATTCTATGGTAAAATTCTAATTGACGAATCCAATTATCTAGTTTTTCAGCATTACCTTCGCCATTATATGTAGGAAATTCAAATTTGATGTACAAATTAAGTAACAAAGTGTTCCATTTTGGGATATTGGAATGAGTATGGGTATGAGTTTTTGTAGTGGATTTGGAAGATGACGATGTGGACGAGGATGATGATGATGATGATGGTGGTAGAGAAGGAGGTGGTTTTCCACCACTAGATTTTGAGCTTCTCTCTTCCTCCTTTTTATTGTTTGAAGATTCTTCTTTATGAGGGTGTTTTGAACCTTCTCCAGCTTCCTTTGCCATAAAGTAATAAAACATAAGTTTCACCATCCTTCGCATTTCTTTGAACTCCTTCTTGACATCCTCTTCCTTAGAATGTTCATGAACTCCTTCATGGCCTGACATTTTGGCTGTTTATTCAAGCTCTATCTCTTCAAGCACTTCAGCCTCTTGTGCAATTGATTCCTCTCCTGCTTCATGTGTTGTCTTCAGTCGTCCTTTGGGTAACTATTTTTCTATCTCAGCCTTCTTCCTTCTTGTCCTAAATTCTAGACTAGATATCAGTAGCTTCCCTTCTCCTCTCTGCAATCTCAATCTTGTAAGAATTAGTAATTTTGCACTATTAAAAAGTATTCAAGTAAAAAAAGAAAGCAACCTTGTTCTCTGATACCAAATTTATCTGAAATTACTTTATAGTTAATGTTGTGCTACTTTCATTTCAGATATAAACATTTCTTTGAATTTTTTTACTTATCCTTCATGATTTTGTTTAAGAGCATGTGATTGGCAAAAATTGTAGCTAGTGAAATTATGAGTTGGTCATAAGCTTAAAAATCATAGTTTTAAATGACAGAACAGAAGCAATAAAAAATACAGAAAGCACATATAACAGAGCTTAACACACAAAAAAATTGATAAAGGAGTTCACCCCTCTTGGGCTACATCTCCTTGGTCCAGCTTCATAGTATGACCTTTGTATTAGCTTCAAGTGTGCTCAAGTTGCTATTACAAGCTTTAGAACCTCTTGAAACTTGTTCCAATGAGTTTATAACATCATAATATCCCAAAAAACAACTATTTTTTTTTTGTATTTGGACTCTGGATGCTCTGGTAATGACCCCAACACCTGTTGGCCCTGACCATCAAAAATATTCAAATGTACTAAAACACTTGTAGATCACTTTTATCCCACTACAACCTACTCTATTAGGTTCCTAGTATGAAAATTAGCCAGGAATGACTTTTACTGAGCTCAGTTTGGTTACAAATTGAGTGAGGTATGACCAAAACTATTTTTACCCAAATTTCTCCACCAAAACTAGAGAGACTACTAGTTAGACTTCTAAATTGAGCAATACCGCTAATATTGGTGTGCCTCAAATTTTCTGCCAGCATAAAGGCTGAGGTTAATTAGCTCTTAACTAGGATTAGCATGGATAAAAACTTATTAAATATTAAATGTGGTTTATGCTTTAATGACATTTTAATGTCATAAAACCACACTGAAATATTAATGAAGCACGATTTGAAATTTCGTCAAATTTGTTTTGGCTCCTGGATGCCCGCTGTTGGGTCACATGGGGAAGGGGTTGGCCCCCTCCAGCCCCCAAACGGTCGGCTATGTAACTTCAAATAATTTCGGAAGATGATATGGGTAAGAACTACCCAGAGCAGAGACGGTAATGAGCGCAATTTGTAGGCGGGAGGTCAGGGGTTCAAGCCCCGAATCCACCATATAGTTTTTTGCCAAGTTATAAGACCATTCCAACATATATTTCAATGTTGCGAAGTTTAACTTGCTCCCAATTTGTATAGTGGCTCTCCAAACTTAGTCACATTCCACTGAGTGGGTTTTCAACCTTAGGATATATATATATATATATATATATATATTGAAATATATATGTATATAAGAGATATATATTTAATATGCCAATTGTAACCCAATGTCAACATTACCATAACAATAATTCAACACCCATAGGTTAGGAGGTGGCTCACCAAATAGGACACGTGGTGCCCTCTGATTGGGTTTCACTCCAACCCCAAAAAAAATTCAAATTCCAACTTAAGAAGAATTGAAGGTCATTGGGAAATTTTTCTCTTCACAAAACCCATCTGGAGAATCTGAAGGTGAAAATTGTCACATTGTCACTAGTTGCAATATGGAGAATATTCCAGCATTTGTGGACTCTACCTCCCACGTCAACACTATACCTGTTCTACTCATTTTTTTCCTTGTTTTGGAAAATGAACAACAGACGATAACTCAGCCATACAAACTCGGATTTTAATGAAACGAGTCGTGCCAGAATCCTAGAAATGGACCCTATGCGATCGTTTAGGTTTGAAGAAATTTTGAGAAATTTCAATTTTTAGCTAAAACATGAGCTTTAGATAAATTGGAGGAGATGGAAAGAAATGTGAAGAAAATTCAACAAAATATTAAAAAAGCTCAAGATCGACAAAAGAGCTATGTAGGAAAAAAGAGAATTCATAGATAATTAAAAGTGGGAGACCATGTTTACTTGAGGATAAAGCCTAAAATGAGTACCTTATATATGGGTAGTTATTCTAAGTTAGCACCATGCTAATGTGGACCATTTGAAGTTCTAGAAAGAGTGGGGCCAATATCTTATAAATTGGCTCTACCTAGTCATATTAAGGTTCACAATTTTTTTCATGTTTCCTTATTGGAAAGGTACATACATGATACTACTCTTGTAATTGATTTGAATGTGATACAGGTGGAAAAAGAATTTGAATTTCTTCCAGAGCCCCTTGGTATAAAGGCATAGATAGAATTCAAGCTCCGGAATAGGACTGTAACTTGGGTGAAAGTGCAGTGGAGGCACTTTATGTTGGAAATATTGTTATTGATGGCAAAGGAGAAGAAATGAGTTGCACCTGAACTATCACAAATAAGAGCCAACAATAAGGCAAAGGAGATAGACAAGGAGTAGAGGAAGCAAAGGAAGAGAATTGAAGTAGAGAGCTATTCAAGAGGCAGAGTAGGAGGATAAAAGGGCCAGTTGATTTGAAGATCTGGTCAAGACAAGAAGCCTTTGTAAGTAATTTCATCTGCATATATGAGGAATCTGTTTCAATATTACATGGGTATCATTTGGTTTAAGGTCTGTGTGGTAGAATTTGAGGTTGAATAAGAAATTGTATGAGTTAGTGTGTAATTGAATGAATCTAAACTCTGTGTGCTTTAGTGATAGATGAATGAATCTATCTTAAAAAGGGAAAAACCTTTATAAGGATTCCATGTATGAAGTCAAAGAGAATTTCTCTGTATAGACAAAGTGATGTTTTTGAATTCGCATTCAGGGTTTTACTGTGATTAGGATCGATGGGTCTGAACCATAGATAATGAGTAAGTGTGGTTAATTTCTATAAAGAAATGTTGGATCAGTGGTTCGTAATGGTAGTAGTGTTGTAGTGGAAGCGAAAGAGTAGTGTTATGAAGTAGAGAAACCCCGTAGAATTGAAGACAGATTGCGAAATAACAAGCGGAAGGAAGGCATTTTGTGAAGGCTAAAGGGGTTCCGCACAGAAATAAATGAAAGCGAACAGTGTAGGAATTTGTGCAGAGACATAGTATTGAAATATTGAATTGGAACTATGAACTGGAAGACATAGTCGGAAAAAGATCAACAAATGTGGAATAAAATAAAAGATAAATTTCATTTGAAGCGAAACCCTGAGTCAATAAATGGAAACGTGAGCCAATGTTTGATGAACAGTGAAAGCGGGTTTGAGGTGAAGACTGGTGGTTTTCGCATAAGTTTAAAATGGTAAGTAGAATCGAAGAAAAAAATGCAATAAGGGTCCGCGTGTGAAACGTGTCCTAAAGCGGTATTCTAAAACCACAAATTTCACATTATTTTTGTGTGTTAAGTCATGAGGTTAAAAATTTTGTGATATCCGTTGGATTTCGCATGGTGGGTTGATGTGTTGTGACCACCATTGGATCACAAGTAGAGTTGCATGAAGATTAAGGCTAGGTAAGTTACACCCTCGTGGACCCGAGAGAAAGATTACATTGTTGATTTGTTGATGTGGAGGAATTAACCCTTGTGTGCCTTTGTAATACGATAGGCATTAGATTATATACATTTCATATGGAAAGTGCGAATGATGTTGGATGGGCAGACATGCGGGTGTGTTAATTGCTGTGGGTCCAGAACATAATATATGACGAATGGTAAGTCTTACAGGTTTAAATTTGATTTCTATTATAAATCCATTATGATAGACACAATTTATTTGAAGGGGCACGCATATAAACATTATTCATATATGTGTTGATGCATTTGATCAATGTTTTAATCCAAAGTTGAAGTGTTGTGGGTCCCAATTTTTATTATCTATTGAGGTTTGGGTTTTAACCAAGGTCTAGTTTGATATATGTTCATAAATATTATGGCCCGAACATTCATATATCTTGACATGGGGTTTTTAGCCAAAGTCTGAATTTATATATGGTTTGAAATATGCTGTGGGCTAGAAATTTATATGTATCGGGTTATATGGTTACCCTGGGTTTAACAAAGTCAAACAATGAAAGTATGTTAATACGTTGTGGGGCCGAAACTCATTTTAATGTAGGTACATGCTATATAATGTGGAATATTATATAAGTTTTGTATATTCAGATTTATGAACAGTGGAAAGGTGAAGAGCAAATTTAAATCAAGGTTTAAAGAACCGCATATGAGTAATTGTGAATTGGGTTTGGTTTTGAATCAATGATTGAATTGGTAAAGCGTTAGAGATGAACCATGAAGGTTTAAGAAAACTTCCACATTGATACAGTTGCCAGATTTAGAACATAATTTGGGAAATGCATTCTACATGCATGGAAAATAGGAGAGTATGTAGAACTGTTACATGACAACAGCAAAAAATACAAACGCACAGTGAGCCAAGATCTGAATGGGTTGAATTGAAATATTTATTGTAATTGAAAATGTAAAGTTTTATTTATTTTATATTGTTTGCGATGCAATGGCAAGTCTCTGTAGGTGAAAAAAACTCCACTAAAATATTGAAATATGTATATACTTCTATATTCCTCTGAATGAGCTAGACAAATAAATGAGAAGATGGAAGTCAAAGATTCATGGTTGTTCATTTTGAATTCCCTGAGCAATGCTAACAGTTATCAGGTGATCTCCATAAATAATATTACAAACATATGCATTGAAGTTAGAGAATGGAGAAATGAGGTAGAGAGGGTAAGAAGAAGGAGGAGCAGATAGAGAAGTTGTGAAGACTCTGAGATGATATAATGCAGATATGAAGACTGGTGGACAGCAGAGAAGAAGGAACAGAACAGAGCTGATATCCAGGTAAATCAACATGTGTTTTTTTATGAAAGAGTGAGGAAGTTGGTTCTTCCATATCAAGTTGTAGCTTGATAGATGTCAGTTGTAGCTGGCTGAGGTAGGATCCTCCTATAGGTTGTAGCCTGCAGAAAATAGATAGGAGCTTCCTTGCAAGTTGTATCTTGCAGAATTGAGGTAGGAGCCTCTTGTAGGTTGGAGCCTACAGAAAATTAGTGGTGAGAGGGAGTTGGACCTTGCCTTTGCATCACAACAATAATAAGATGTGGTTTTCTCCCTTTTGGGTCTCCACTTATATCTATTGTCTATGTGCATGATTTTTATGTGTTTATATGGTTTATCTAATCTGCTTAATACCTCTTGCTCACATACTAAGATTGTTGTTACTTTATGTAATAAGTTGATAATGAAATGAAAGTGCAAATAAGTTTAAAGGAAAGTTTTAAAAGACCATGAATGTGTTAAATGGATTCACCTGCCACCCCTCTCATTTTAACTAAGTGTTCAACAATTGGTATCAAAGTGGTTTCCTTTGGTGTAAGCCTTATAGCTTGAAGGAGATCTGGTTGAGTCATGCACTATCGAAATGTACCCGTGCTAAATAAAACAAACTTTCTTGAATGGAGAGATAAGGTTAAAACAGATTTAACGCTTATGAACCTGAGGTATGGAAACTTGTATGTGATGATTACTACATAGACTCTCCCTCGGTGCAAGAACAATAGTGGAATGGCAAGGAAAAATGTGTGATATATAATAGTCTTCATAAGAAGGCTCTTGATTTAGTAATGGATCTAACCTCTCAAAAAGAAATCTGGGATAGATTGCATTTCATTCGTGAAGTACACACTAGGGGCTACATTTTTAAGAAGGAGAAGAGAATTAAGAAGAAGAAAAATTCATGTCAAAATGAAAATGTTCAAACAAATGAGATACCTGCCAGGGTGAATGGATGTGAGTACCATGAAGAAATTACAGTTAAGGAAAAAGCCAAACTTGACACAGCCTTGACTGAAATAGAAAGATTGAAGAATGGAAAAAAAGACCTTAAGACATTGATGCAAACATGTGATGAGAAAGAATATGAAGGTAAGAAGGAAATTTTTGGCCTGAAGACACAACTTGAAGAAGAAAGGAAAGCAAAAGACGCTCTACTAAAGCAAATAAAGGATAAAATTTAGAAGCAAGAGAAATTGGAGGAAGAAATAGTGTGCCTGAGAAAGAAATTAGAAAAATCCCAAAGAGAATTATTAATGAATACTCCTCAAATAGCAAGCTCTGAACAGTTGAACAAGATTCTAAATGCTCAAAGGTCTCCTCTCATAAAGGTTGGGATAGGATATGAAGGAGAAACCGGTAAGTCCAATGTAGAATATAACAAGAATATCATGTTTGTAAAAGATGTAAAGGATAATGAAGCAACTCAAAATATTCCTACAAAAGTAGAAGCCAGCAAGAAGATGTTTTGTAAAGAAACAAACAGAAACAAGCAGCAACATGAAAGGACAGAGAATGAGAGGATGAAACAATCAACTTCTAAAGGCTCATACGCTCCTAAGGATGAATTGAACAAATTCAGAATATGTCAAAGGAGATTATTTCCTCCTATGAAAAATATCACATGTTTCTCTTGTCATAAACCAGGACATATTGCAGCACATTGTAAGACAAGGCATATCATGTTTAACCAGCAAAAGATGCAGCAAATGAGGAGACTACCTCAAGAAAACAAATGGAAAGGACAACCACTCACCAGGGACATAAATCATTTTCATGGCTACTATTATGCATGCAATAATTTTGGACATAAACTTGTTGAATGTAAATTATGTTCAAAAGGGAGCATAAAATATTATACATCAGCTCAAACGTACCTTGGTGAAATAAGATGTTATGTATGCCTCAAGCTTGGTTATAAAGAAAAATACTGTATACTCCCATATACATTAAAGAACTCTAGATATATGATGGAATCTAATCAAATCAAACAAAACTATGAATCAAAAAGAAGTGTAGACATTACGAAGAACCCCAATAAAGTATGGAAGAAAAAGAGAATGGGGGAGCCTGTTACCTCAATAACATAATGAATCCATCATAGTTTCAGGGGGAGTTTCTCTAGGAAGCAATGTAAAAATCCAACTAGTGATAGATATGAAGCAACATCCTAGGGGGAGAGCAGTTCATAAATAGTCCCCATGAAAGTAGTCTAAGAAGAGCTCCATGAAATAAAAACAGCTAAAAGGTCAGGAAGGGAGAGGAAAATTCCTCTAACAGAGAAATATAGAGGAAGAAGATTATCTAAGGTATTCAATAGCTGACAGATTGATGGAAGAAAAGAAGGCAACAAGAAGCCTTGGTGGTAGAGAGAACATCAGCCAAGATCATGTAAGCTAGGAAGACAACAGCACACTAAGTGATGAATGGTTAAATCACAAAAATCATGTTTCGAGCTACATAACTGGAAAGACCCATAAAGGATGATCACATTGTGCATCATACTGCTAGAATTAACAATGAATCACATTCAGAAGAATGAGTAAGAGAAGTTCCTATCATCATTATATCATTATATCATTCATCTATGAAAAGTCCCCTTGGAGGAATGAAGTTAAATAAGTGACAAATATCTGAGTGGTCTGCCCATGAATATTCCAAGTAAAAAAATTGAAGATGTCTTCCCGAAGATCATTATGTTAGAACAGTTGAATTTTATATAAAGCAACAATGATTCTGGAGTAGTCCTAGAAAGGAAAATGTAGTGTCATTCCTTTGAACAGAATGACAGAATAAGAAAAATAGTTAATGATGCCAAAATCAAATTCAGTATATTGATGATTGTTGGTGTGAAAAGTGGAAAGCTCAATAGTATAAACTATGAAGGTTGTCTTAACTATGGGTTCATGTGTGAGTGGAAGTGAAATTACTGCTTGGTTTATCAAAGTAGTATTAATTTGTATTTGGATCACGCAGTCTGCCTCTTAGCAGAATACCAAGTGACCTCAATAGAGCAGTGGTATGGTACAGGTCCTTAAGATGAGAAGTACATCAAGGTAGTATTCCCAGCGTTATATGCATTACTAAAGCATGAAGAGGTCAATAACAGTTCTAAATGATCATTATTTTGTTTACACTTGAAGCATTATATTGAGCATTGAAGCAGTTTCTATTTCTATATATAAGTACATGCCTTCCTGAAGTCAGTACATATATATCTTCAAGGACTCTCTCTTAAGATCATTCATAACACTGTGTAAAGTCTATTTGCTGAGATTTCAATTAAACATCTTGAATATGTTTTGCAGAAGATCATCATGATAGAATAGTTAAAGTATCAAAATTATGAAGGACTAGTTCTGTTGATCTTACATTTTAAGCTTAGGAGTCTATTATTGATTCATTGTTAACATCAGTAACAAGGACCTTTCAGTATTTAAGTATAATATCCTTGTCAGCATCCTAGCTCATATCACCACCAACAGGCAGGAAAGGTGAACCACAGCTATAAAATATATATTTTCATCATCACAATTGAACAGATGTTGTACCGCAGATGTGTATTGTAGAAGAAGACATATTATATATACAATATTCCTCAATAGATATGTATTTCTGATGAAGATCATACTAGATACTTAAGTATATTTGAAGCATTCTCAGTATTTTAGTTTTAATCCAATGATGCATCTCTGATTATATATGGTTTTTATATCATCACCTACACTCTATACAAGTGCAAGGAGTCTATGCTTTGGGATGGTATCAACTTACTATGTATATACAAGTTCAAAAATTCTCAAAATTGTTCTCTCAAAAACTCGTGTACACCATTCTAGAGAAAAAAAGGTATAAAGTCAAAAGAAGAAGGGCCTAAACACAACTCAGAGAGAGGAAATGCAAATATAGAATCCACACCGGGAAATGTCCAACCCTTTGCCATTGATATCAAAGGGGGAGGAAATGCAAGAAAAATAAGATAGGCAGAGGAAGACAAAAGACACCTTTCAGAATGAAAGGGGGAGGAAGTCCTGGAGAAAGTATTGGAGTATTGGTGAAGTATTTCCATCAATGAAAAAGGGGGATACTGTTGAAAATATTGTCATTGATGGCAAAGGAGAAGAAAGGAGCTGCACCTGAACTATCACAAAGAATAACCAGCAATAAGGCAAAGGAGACAGACAAGGAGAAGAGGAAGCAAAGGTAGTGAATTGAAGCAGAGAGCTATTCAAGAGGCAAAGTAGGAGGATAAAAGGGCCAGTTGATTTGAAGATCTGGTCAAGACAAGAAGCCTTTGTAAGTAATTTCATCTGCATATATGAGGAATCTGTTTCACTATTACATGGGTATCATTTTCTTTAAGGTCTATGTGGTAGACTTTTAGGTTCAATAAGAAATTGTATAAGTTTGTGTGTAATTGAATGAATCAAAACTCCATGTGCTTTAGTGATAGATGAATGAATCTATTGTAAAAATGGCATAACCTTTATAAGGATTCCATGTATGAAGTCAAAGAGAATTTCTCTGTATAGACAGAGTGAGGTTTTTGAATTCGCATTCATGGTTTTACTGCGATTGGGATCGATGGGTCTGAACCACAGATAATGAGTAAGTGAGGTTAATTTCTATGAATAAATGTTGGATGAGTAGATCGTAATGGTAGTAGTGTTGTAGTGGAAGCGAAAGAGCAGCGTTATGAAGTAGAGAAACCCCGTAGAATTGAAGACAGATTGTGAAATAACAAGTGGAAGGAAGGCGTTTTGTGAAGGCCAAAGGGGTTCTGCACATAATGAAATGAAGGCAAAAAGTGTCAGAATTTGTGCAGAGACACAGTATTCAAAGATTGAATTGGAACTATGAACTGGAAGACATAGTCAGAAAAATATCAACGAATGTGGAATAAAATCAAAGATAAATTACATTTGAAGTGGAACTCTGAGTCAATAAACGGAACCGTGAGCCAATGTCTGATGAACAGTGAAAGTGGGTTCGAGTCGAAGACTGGTGGTTTTTGCATAGTTTAAAATGGTAAGTGGAATCGAAGAAAAAAATGTGATAAGGGTCCACGTGTGACACGTGTCCTAAAGCGGTATTCTGAAACCATGAATTTTGCATTATTTTTGTGTGTTAAGTCACGAGGTTAAAAATTTTGTGATATCCATTGGATTTCACATGGTGGGTTGATGTGTTGTGACCATCGTTCGATCACAAGTAGAGTTACGTGGAGATTAAGGCCAATTAAGTTAAAGCCTTGTGGGCATGAGAGAAAGAGTACATCGTTGATTTGTTGAGGTGAAGTAATTAACCCTTGTGTACCTTTGTAATGAAATAGGCATTAGATTATATACATTTCAGATGCAGAGTGTGAACACCATTGGATGGGCAGACATGCTGGTGCATTAATTGTTGTGGGTTGAGAACATAATATATACTGAATGGTAAGTTTTATAGGTTTAAAGTTGATTTCTATTATAAATCCATTATGATAGACACAAGTTATTTGAAGGGGCGCACATATAAACATTATTCATATATGCATTGATGTATTTGATCAATGTTTTTATACAAAGTCGAAGTGTTGTGGGTCCCAATTTTTATTATATATTGAGGTCTGGGTTTTAACCAAGCTCGGGTTTGATATATGTTCATAACCATTGTGGCACGGGCATTCATATATGTCGGCATGGGGTTTTTAGCCAAAGTATGAATTTATATATGGTTTGAGCTATGCTGTGGGACAGACATTTATATGTCTCAGGTTATATGGTTACCCTGGGTTTAACAAAGTCAAACAATGAAAGTATGTTAATACGTTGTGGGGCTGAAACTCATTTTAATGTAGGTACGTGCTATATAAATCAAGTGGAAAGGTGAAGCCCGAATTTAAATCAAGGTATAAAGAACCAGATATGAGAATTTTGAATTGGGTTTGGTTTTGAATCAAAGATTTAGTTGGTAAAGCATTAGAGCCGAACCGTGAATGTTGAATAAAACTTTCGCATTGATACAAATGCCAAATTTAGAGCATAATTTGGGAAATGCATTCTACTTGCATGGAAAATAGGAGAGTATGTAGAACTATTACATGACAGCAGCAGAAAAGACAAACGCACAACGAGCCAAGATCTGAATGGGTTGAATTGAAATATTTATTGTAACTGAAAATGTAAAGTTTTATTTATTTTATATTATTTTTGATGCAATGACAAGTTTCTGTACGCAAACAAAACTCCACTAAAATACTAAAATATGTATATACTGGTATATTCCTCTGAATGAGTTGGACAAAGAAATGAGAAGACAGAAGTCAAAGAGTCATGGTTGTTCATTTTGAATTCCCTAAGGAATGGTAATAGTTATCAGGTGATCTCCATAAATAATATTAAAAACATATGCATTGAAGTTAGAGAATGGAGAAATGACGCAGAGAGGGTAAGAAGAAGGAGGAGAAGATAGAGAAGCTGTGAAGATTCTGAGATGATATAAGGCAGATATGAAGACCAGTGGACAACAGAGAAGAAGGAACAGAACACAGCTGATATCCAGGTAAATCAGCATGTTTTTTTTATGAAAGAGTGAGGAAGTTGGTGCTTCCATATCAAGTTGTAGCTTGATAGATGTCAGTTGTAGTTGGTTGAGGTAGGAGCCTTGTGTAGGTTGTAGCCTGCAGAAAATAGATGGGAGTTGGAGCTTCCTTGCAAGTTGTAGCTTGCAGAACTGAGGTAGGAGCCTCCTGTACGTCGTAACATACAGAAAATAGATGGGAGATGGAGCTTCTTTGCAAGTTGTAGCTTGCATAATTTAGGTAGGAGCCTCCTGTAGGTTGGAGCCTATAGAAAATCAGTGTTGAGTGGGAGTTGGAGCTTGCCTTTGCATCACAACAATAATAAGATGTGGTTTTCTCCCTTTTGGGTTTTCACTTATATATGTTGTCTATGTGCATGAGGTTTATGTGTTGATATGGTTTATCTAATATGCTTAATACCTACTGCTCACATATTAAGATTTCCATTACTTTATGTAATAAGTTGATCATGAAATGAAAGTGTAAATAAGTTTAAAGGAAGTTTTAAAATACCATGAACGTGTTAAACTGATTCACCCGCCCCCCCTCTCAGTTTAACTAAGGGTTCAACATTTACACCTAAAAAAGCTACTTGGGACCGAGAAGAGGAAATGAAAGAGATAGATCCATCACTATTTGAAAAGTGAACTAATACTTTGCAACACTCAAGACGATTTTTTGTTTTAGAGGGGTAATATGTAATATTCCTATTTTACTGCTTTTATTAGATAGTTTAAAATCCTAAACACTAAGTGGAACTAAAGTAAAACTATATGTGTGGACATATCATATTGTCTAAATTAATAAATGTGGAATTTTAATTATTGTGCAAAGACTAGAGTATATTGGAGACCAATATTTCAAGTCCATGAGGATGGAATTAAATTGAAAGACTTTCCTAAATTCTCCAAAAATAATTGGAGAAAATAAAATAAACTAAAAATATCATATTGCAGATAAAAATCTAAAAGATACATTAGTAAAGTGGAAAGTTATTGATAAGAGGTGAAATAAAACTAGAAAGAGGAAAAAACTAGTTTTAGAGAGCTTTTGTGAAAAAAACAAAAGTAAATCATAGGCTAAAGGAAAATGACATCGTCATTTAAATGGGCGTAGTTACAAAAACACATTGAAGGGAAATCGAGATTAAATAAGCTATTCCAGGGTAGACAAGAGGTTTTCTACACTTTGGAGGAAGTGGTCTCTGCTTGGGGGGAGTTGTGGTGGAAAGCTGAAGGTTGGGTGGCAAATAGTCTTTACTAGAATTGGTATGCACAATTAATTTAATTATGTCTTATGATTATGTTGTTCTGATGAGAATTATAGTATAAGATTAATGTTTTTTTATGTATAAATATAAGTGGAAAATTATCTTTTATGAGTTATGAAATAATATAATGGAATTCTGTTATTTTTAAATGTACAAAGTCGGATGTATTTAACAGAACATAACCATAGTAGATATAGTTTAGCTCTTTATAGTTATATAGAATAATTAATTTAGTAAACCAATAAACATAATGTCTTAACCCACATAGGAGTGTTTAAATTTGATGTTAGGTTGTAAGAATTTATATATTAAATTAAGAAAATACATCATTATAAGTGGAAATATTTAACATACTTATTGTGTAAAGAATAAAGAAACATATATATAGATAAAGTGAAATATATTTTTCAATCTAGAAGAAAACATGATTGTACAAATTAACTATAAAAACCTCTATTGTGCAAACAATACAAAATTCAACATATATATAATGATTTGTATGCTCAAATAAGAAATGAAACATTAGTTACACATTGAAGTATTAGAGGATAGTACAATGGTACACATAACATTATGTAGAAATCATGCTCAAAATAAGTATTTGTTTGAAATACTACAAATAATTGGGAAAAACATGTATGAACTCTTTGTAAGAATGACCTATCATCATCTTAATAACAACAAAAAGAATGTATTCAAAATTATAGAACATGTGATCATAAGTTGTCATGATTACAGTGATGGAAGTCAATTGTTCTGAATATTAATTACATATATTATTCATGAATAAATATCCTTGAATTCAATGGATTGAATTATGTGCATGACATCCACCAACCTGTAAATATAAGGAATAAAAGTGACTCTCAAACCTTGTGATAAGGAATGCACAAGTTTCCAAGTGGTAATAATTGTACAAGAAAACCATAGACAGAAGGATCGGAATTTTAATATAATAATTTAAATCATTACACGGAATATGAGAAACTGACCATTCTAATTTCAACAAATAACTACCTTATTATTCAATTGGAAACAATGAAACCATTTCTTCTCACAAAGAGGAAAATTAATTAATTATGATGTTAGAAGTATAGAGAAAGATATTGTAGTAACATTATTGAAAATATCAAAATAAATTTACTTGTATTCTGGCATATTGGGTAATAAATGAACATCATGAATGGTCTAGAATTAGGAAGAAGAGTTTAGGTACCACAAATCATTTTATTAATTGAGGGAAATTAATAAAATGATAATTAATTCCTAAATGAATAACTTAAATATCTTTTACCAAATTATTGGTTATTGTTCTAAATAATTATGAATGTAATTACATAGATTGAGAATGAAGTAAAAAAAAAATATATATAGGTTATGAATTTTATTATATAAATAAGCCGACCTTTGTAAATGATGACAGAGGCATTAAAATGCATCTTTGTGGTAAACATATTTATTATAATTATATTACAAATAGTAAGGAATTGGAAAACCATTTTAATTACACTTTATTACCATTCGTTCCATACATCGTGGGTCATATGGGATAACGAGAATTTCTTTGTCTACATCATTGCAAAGAAAACCAAAACAGAGTAAAATAAATTTATTTCAAAAGTGAAATTATATAAGCATAAATAGAATGTTGCTAGAAGGACAGATAAAATATTGAGCCATTCCAGAATTACGTATAGAATACGATTAAACGTCATGGAAATTTCATTACAGTGGAGTAAAATGAAATAATGAAATCTAATTCGAACACTACATGAGATCAAATACCCTTATAATGACAAAAATTTATATAAAGAGATGTAAATAAGTTGATTTATGAAATCGTATACGTTCCGAGAAATTCAAAATGAAGTCGAAGAAATTAGTACAAATTTGATATGGAAGGGAAGTTCCATAATGAATTTATATTACAGATAGAGGAGTCTAAACTGAATACCATTCTTTGGAAACTAAAAAAAATTCGGATCCCTATGGGAGAAATCAAAATTTGGTCAAACCGATATAATAACCCCCCAACAAAAGCATTTACATTTCTGAACGTGATATTATATTGGAACAGTAAAAAGTAACATTACGCAAGTATAAATGACTTAAATAAAAAATAGGAGCATAATGGAAAAACATTCAACTACTTTCCAAGGCAATCATGAAATGTCTCAGCGAAAAATAAGCCCATAAAAGGAATTGAAGTCGTTTAACAATTATTACACAGAGGAAATATAAATGGCAAGGTATATATGCGTAGAGAAGTAAACGCAACCATGAAGGAAGATATGAAATTACCTGTGTGAGTCGAATATGTGTTACCTTAGAGGCACTGTGAGAGGGGATTTCTGGGAATGGAGTGGTGCATTCAACGAAAGGGCCACTCTATGGTTCTGCAACAACACAAATAAAATTCATATTAATATCGTAGGGTATTTGATAAAAAAAAATCACAAATTTTGCAGTGAAAAAACATTCTATGGAGTTGAAGGAATAAGTTAACAAGAGATTATCCCCTTACCTGGAGAATAAGAGATAATGGTGAGGCAAAAATTGCAAGAGGAAGTGGTAATTGAAATACACCTCAACGAAAGAATCTGAATCCAAAATATTTACGAAAAAATCACCAAATGAATACTAAATGGTGAAAAATGAATGGGCATAAAACCCTAAGGAGAAGGATGAATAGAGAAGGTACGAGCTCATATCTACCATCGACATGGAATGAGATCCGAGTTCCAGCTGAGAGTAAACATAACTATGTCCATGTGACTAATTTAATAAAATGTACAAACCATTAAAATATGATAACACCAAATAGGGAAAAATTCAAGGGAACTGTCATGAATTTAATGGAAATGATACGAAGCAAACCAATACGGATAGTAAAAGATACTTATGATATTTTGGGATATTAATTCTATACTGCAATTCATGTACATCATACATTGAAAATTAAAAATTCTAAAAGGATTATAGATCAATAATTATACATGGCTAAAAGTAAAAGGTAATGTTTTGTGTATAAGATTCGAATATCATTGGAATGGAAAGAGGTCAAAAAATAAATTCAAAGATTATCCCAAGGATAATGTTGTGGCGTAAAGTATTAATATGTTTGCTATGAAATAGTATTGATACCATTAAATGGTTATAATCACATGTTTAATCATAAACTCATTGGCTACATATAAGCAACAAAACCCATAAAGGGTATTCCATATATGGGTGTCCAAATTCATTATAACAATACTGGAATATTAGTTAAGAATTTTAAGAGAGATCTTATAAGCATAGGATAAGAGGAATGGTATCAAATATAATTCGAATTGAGACCTTGTGTAATAAGTAGGAAGTTAGAATGTGGTTAGATAACTTTAATGGTAATTATTAAATTTATAATGTGAAGAAAAATGCTATCCAAGGTATAGTATTAACAATGGATAAAATAATAGTAAAATAAAAGACTATTATAGATGAAGTCATGTAACTTGAAGAAATGTAATAAAGGACAATAAAGGTTAAAGTATTAATTTTGGAAACATGATGTGGTGGTATGAACATCATTGTAAACATAGTTCTAAAAATAAGTATGTTTTTACAACATATGTTGATGACACAAAATAAAAATGTTGTAAGAGATTATAATGCGACCAAATGAAATAAATTCAATCATGATAAAAGTAGCATAAAAGGTATAAATAGAAAAAAAAAGGGCAAGTGGAGTTGTTACATTCATAGTGGTGTCAAAGGTTGTTGAACTTATTTAAATATTTGGTCTTTGCAATTCTAGCTGTAGGAGCACCTATTATAATTTTGTGGTGTCGTAAATCAGAATACTCTGTTATGATCCATTGAACCGTATAATATAATTCTATAAAAGAGCTCAGTGTGCTTCTTGAATCTCTTAGAGATGTTATTGTGCGAAGGAAATTATTTTTTCCTCATGGGCGAATTATACAATTTTACTGTGGTAAATTGTAGAAGTTAGTGATTTTCCTCAGACATATTAGAACTTAAGATCAATAGGGAAGAAAACACTGAAATTCACTCATATGATGAAAGAAACTAGAAATACATTGCTTTAGATGAGCTTAAAGGACTATTTTACCACCTTGAGATTATTTGAATTATTGTAAAAACCTAGATAAATATTTTTATATGCGGGATTTTATGCCATTATGAGAGCCCTCTTTCCAATCTCATTAATGCCCTAAATATCATCCTTGATTATCATGAATATGATGGGTACGGTGCCGAATTAGAAGAGCCCCTCAATAATTTTCTGACATCATCAATGTTTAAGGAGTTTGGCTAAGAGTTTTTCCATCAATTCAGATAAAAAATGTAGCAAAACAATTCTTTGCATTATAGTGACTCGTCCTCTACACTTTATAGAAGATATTTTAGTCACCCTAAATTTCAATTTGTTGAATCAAGCTATAAAGTTTTCAATTGACAGACCTTGTAAGAACAATTTAGCATCATCATAGAAATTCCTCAAAGATATTTCAAGGTTGTCCTAGTTAGCTTAGAAGTGGAAATAATTCATCAATCTTAGAAATGTTTACTTTTCTTATTATTTATTGGTACATTAATCATGCCATGGGTAAGTCCTTTGATATGACAACCTACAGGAAAGGAATTTAAGTGTTTATGAATATATTTCTTGGATGGGTCCACAAGGAATTTTACTAGCATGAGCACCTTAAGGGAACAGTACAATGAGCTACAAAAACAAGGTAAACGATTAGAAATCATAGCTCATATCCCCGATGCATCCCTTAGTCTGTATTCTAGCCATTTTGAGTTGAAAATTCTCCATGATATATATTTGGTGGATAGCTTGCAAGAATTTTTAGCCATATCTTGCAAATTTGCAGTAGAACTAAAAAAAAATAACTTTAATGGATCATTGTAGCTTACTGAAGATAGTATTCCCACCTAGCACTCACTATATTATACCTATAAGGAAGAATTCATAAACGAGGATGGTCTTTATTTCTCACACTAGTGGCACCATTACCTCTTATTTGATTCACCAAAAATATCTGAGCTTAGGATACCTGCACATCATGATCTAAAAAGGGTATCCTTATATATACATCTTATAAAATTCATGTAAAAGAAATCAATCCCAAGGGCACAACAACGATGTTAATTTTAGTCCAAATTTGTGCCCATTTTTTTTTCAGCAGCATTGAAAGACATTTCTAAATCATCATTTGGAAGGACACACTTCATGTGTTTTTTGGTGAAATCCAGTTCACCATCAATTGTGACCACCACAATTAAACTAGCTAGTGCTCATCAAGTGCCACATTTATCTCCTCGAGTCATAAAATCCCCTTGAAATACAATGACAACATTTTTCCAAGGAAACATCCTTTCTCAAAAATGAAATTGAATTAAAAAAGGGAGGGCTATGTTTGAAGAATGTAAGACATTAGTGCAACATAAGTGGGAAATTTATTAGGTTGATTACTCTCTTGATACATGGAATTCTATGCTCCCACTTCCTGTATACCCTACAATGTTTGAGTATGCCATCTTAGCTTCCTTGCTACACTATTAAGTAATGAGGTCTCTGCTCCTTGACTAGAATCTTGCGGATCTGACTTTGATTTCTTTTCAATTTTAGAACATAATATTGAACAATATTTTCCCATTCAGTAATCACTATAGGATGTTTCTATGATTTTTAGGACCATTCATCCCCATAAAACTTCATATCATTGCTCACAAATATCTTAAGTTTCACTTTAATTTAAATCATGTAGGCCTTGGATGTATTACTCTGTCCAACAAATATCACCTTTATGTTCAAGGGATCAAGATTAGTATTTTTCTCATCATGAATATGAATACGAATTGGAAAAAAAAAAGAAAAAAAAATGTAATACTTATGGCTTCTCACACAACCAAATATTTCTTTTGTGTTCTGTCCTTCAAAATCCTGTGAGGACATTGGTTCAAGATATATGCAATTGTGTTGCAAGCTATGCCTTGAAAACACATGGGTAAATCCATGTCCCGGATCATGGTTTTAGCTATCTCAGTGATATATTCATTACCAAACCAGCCCATTATCTTGATCCTTGTTTTCATGCAAAAGCTATGAAAGTCCTTGGACAAGGTTATAGTCCACTAGATCAGTCTCTCTCATAACTTCCAAGGTTGAATGTAGGAAACTCAAAATAGAGTAGAAACAATATGGGCATGTCAAGAAATTTGGATTTGGAAAATAATTTCATATATATGCAAGCTCATTAGGATAAGCATAGTATTTTTTGTGATAATGAGGTAGTTATCAAGCTGGAAAAAAATACCGTTCTTCGATATTAATCAATTAAATTTAGGTGCACATATTATAGTTGTCTAGTTTTTTATTTGTTTTTTGGTCAAAAGAAAGGCAAATACTTCCGCACTATAACATGCGGAAGAGAAATGTAAAACAAAATGGACCATTCGCTAAGCTGTTGAATTTGAGGGGTTTCTATGCCCATATAAAATCCATTTGGACTTGAATTTTGTATTGTCTGCTTGGCCTCATCATGGGCCCATAGTAACACAATGGAGTGTGCTTGTTAGGGTTTTAACCCAAGCCATCATATGCACTCCATCTTATTGGTAGACATTTTCTTCTTGAAAATAATGTTGATGGCCAAAATGGCTCTTAAGGGTGCCACTAACATTGCAGGCTAGCCAATCAAGATATTCTTAATCTAATTCTATGGCTATATGGAGTAGAAGCTTGGTGTCCAACATGGAAATTGGTCCATATTACCACTAGAACAACCCCTATGTAGGCTAAATGTTGATGGTGAGAAATCACGAGTGGGAGCCACTGATGTTGGAAGCTAGCCAATGGGGATAAACGTGGTCACTTTTTTACCAAATAGGAATAAAAATTTAGTCCCTGGCATGGTATATGTTCTTAGATTGCACTAGAACAAGCCTAATCAATACATTTTTTTATTAGTAGGAATGATAGAAATGTGATTTTTTAGGAGAGTCTGGCTTTAATCCCTTGAAGAATGTTCTTGTTGATTTCCCTCTGTGTGAGATTTTCTAAACTCGCTCCTTAAATTATAATAACTAGAAACACTAAAGTATATATGTAATGCCTCATAATATTGTTAAAATTTTAAGTGAGAATTTAGAAGTTAGCTATAATTTCTTGTTTTGTATCAATAGTGAATTGAAGGAATTTGGACGCTAGGAAATTAGAATGCACCACTCATATACATAGGATGTTATGGGTTTTGTAAATTTTTTGCAAACTACAAAAGTAAGAAGTTGGAATAAGCTAAGCAAGAATCAATATGGTAAGAGGAAGGAAAATTCAACAGGGTTTTGGAACATGTAGAAATGGAGAAATCCAGTCTGGAATATGAGCAGTGTATCATTTTGTAGTTTCAGAAGAGGGAAAATTCAACTGGGTTCTGACACATGTAGAAATGGATAAATCATGTCTAGAATATGAGCAGTGCATGTTGTCTTGTTTTTATGATTAACCTACATATTATCACCTAGAGGATCAATGGAAGAAGCAAGGATTATAAGAATAGATGCAAGATATCAAGGTGGTTTTGGATATTTGTGTAATAAAGAAGGGAAAAGGGGCACCTAAAAGGTAGCCTTATGCTCCCAAGGAAATGAGCTGGAAAGAGTAGATAAATAAACCACGTTGGAAAGAGAAAATAAAAAATTAGGAGAGAGTTAAAATTTTGCTCCGTCAATCATACTGTAGTAGCTAAAGACTAAGGAAGAGCTATGTATTTTGGATGTTTGGGAAGAATTCTCATTGTAGCATCAAGCAAGGACTATAAGAAGGATATTGTACAATAATATCTTACAATTTATAAATACCATTGCCCAAATTGCATTTTGCTTTCATGTGTGTCAAGGAAATGTTCAAAAATTTTATTCCTTATGCACTTAGAGAGAAAAATTCTAAGGCTTGGTTAACTCAATCATATTCTCGATGGATTGTGAGAAAATAGATAGAGGAAATTACTATTTAACTATGAAGAACTTATGCTTGAATAGCTGAAAATTATTGGAATTTTTATCACATAACCTTGAGTACAAAGTCTCATAATCAACTAGATGAAAAATCAATTCTATCTTTCAAATGTTTGAACCAAGACTATATCATTGATATTAAAACAATAAAAGAGATCATTTTAGTCTATACAAAGGTAGCATACTAGAAACATACTTTAATAATTTTTGGGGTGCTTCAAATAATATCATCATGAAGTTTTTTGTAGGTTTTAATTGGCTAAGTTGGCTCTAATTTGGGAACTTTATTGGTTGTGCTGGCTAAAATGAAAATGTACCATGAGTTTTCCTCTACATTGCTATGATGTGAAGGATTTTGTTTCCTTCTATGTTTTTTTGATATCAGGGATTGTGTTTCCTTCCATTATTGACCATTCACTGTTAACCAAAACGAGATCAAGGGAACCGAGGGCAGGGGTCCCATCCCATCCAAAGTAGTAGATGGAATACGGTTGTTTGTGATGGAATGATTGAACATCGACTGCAGTTGTAGTGTGACCTACCTCACACAAAGACCTATTTAAATTCGATTTCATTCTATAGTATTGATATTTTAAGTAATTTTTGGTGAGTTTGTTACCTGAGAAATGGTGCCCAGAATTCCTATAGAAAATTTTGGCT